>CM067302.1:24026016-24308516 GCA_034231615.1 Meghimatium bilineatum
AAACCCTCTGTTTTCATGCAGTAATTTCTTCTGTTTCATGCGGTAATTTCCTTCTGTTTAAATGCGTTAATTCTCTCTGTTTTCATAAGGGATTTGTGGCCCTTTTTTACAAAAACATCGCTACGGGAGGGCGTTTACGCAAGGTTTGGATACATTGTTAGTAATACAAGTAGCGTTTTGATTTGCCTAAAGGGGGAGGCTGGGGATGAACATTTCTTTGTTAATACGGGGGAGGGGTGGAGAGTGTAGCACACCCAACCTACAGATTTACATTCACAACACAATACGACCAGTAAGTGAGGGGGGGGAGAGTTGAACACACCAAATACCCCCCCCCCCTTCACACCCGCTGACTGACATTCACAACTTATTACGACCAGCAAGAATGGGCGTAGTCAAGGTTGACAAGACAATGATAGTACTAAATATAGATACACACCGGAAGTGTAAGAACTAGAAGGTCAGAGGTCAGAGGTGAGACAACACAAACAGAAAATGGCCTGACCCCAAGTGTCAGGAATCATTAGCAACATTTCATTACCCTGTTCCACACTTTGGATAATAGTTTAGCTGCAGTTATTACTTATTATATATAATCGCTGACTTCCTGGCTTGTACTCGTTTCTTTCTTAGAGATCCAGTGACCGGGTTGTCATAGCATGAGTAACCTACCTCCAACCCTCTCTGGATGATGATGATGATTGTGGTGGTAGTGTGACCACCCATTCTCTATTTCTGGCAAAAGTATATGTCCTTCCATGTACATAAACACATACACACAGTCAGGGTTGTACGGGGTACCACATTAAATGCTTCACCACACACAATCAGGGTTGTACGGGGTACCACATTAAATGCTTCACCACACACAATCAGGGTTGTACGGGGTACCACATTAAATGCTTCACCACACACAGTCAGGGTTGTACGGGGTACCACATTAAATGCTTCACCACACACAGTCAGGGTTGTACGGGGTACCACATTAAATGCTTCACCACACACAGTCAGGGTTGTATGGGGTACCACATTAAATGCTTCACCACACACAGTCCCTCCAGCGATTTCTATCTTCAACAGTGCTGACAAGTAAGAAAAATGTGTCTTGTCCAGTTCTTGATATTGTCTGTTCATTCTTTCATTTCCATCCTCTGCTTCTTCCACCTTCGACAGTTTCCTGCTGTATTATTGTTCGCAAAGAATCACGTCTGCATACATGTCCAAACCATGCAAGTCTTCATCGTTTCACTATTGAACGAAATGATTCTTGTACGACTGTATAAGCCTACATCTTTATTTGATTTCTTGCATACACATGTGTCTTTTACTCTCTATGGGAGATTCGTAGAACTCGTCTGTAACATGTGTATTCGAAGACCTGTAATCGTCTCTCCATGTCCTACTTTCACAAACATGCAATCATTAAACCCACACTTAATCACAAACCTGCGAATACAAACATTCCAGAAATCATCTCAGATCCTGTTTTACTTCAGATAAGACACAGACAACCCGAACAAGCGAGTGTAAAAATATGTAAACAATCAGACGCAGTGCCATCTCAGAGACAACAACTTGCGCTGAAAATCTAATATTGCCCTCGCTGGTTTATTCTCGTTCGTAGAATTATGTACACGAGAAGCAATGCAAAAATATCCCGATAAAACAAGATTTGAGATGAGTTACCGTATATAACCGAGTAATTTATGACATTTTTCTCACAGCATAAATATTCAACTCGGCTTATATAACATTTATATAATGTAAATTTAATTGTCGATGTAAAATTTCATTGTGAACATTGTAACACGCATGTATGCAAACATGACAGAAGTAGACTGTACGGTAAAATTCGGCGAGACTTAAACTCATATCTTCTACGAACAAAATCGATGAAATATTTCTAAACTACAGTTAGGTGTCTAGTACCGTCGAATGAATTCATAATCTATTATAGAGTTGCATACGGTCGTATTTCTAAATTTTACTGTAGGCATTTCCGTCGACACACTTCAAAAATGACATCGTTCTAACGTCTGCTCATTTTATTACTTGTTTTATAGCTTTTGTACCACATAGGCCCACGTCGAAGTCGGATGTATCGAGCCGAAAGTAGTAGATATCGCAGCTAAGCTGTAAACATGACATTCCGTTAACTGGACTACATCCTGATGTTTGTTTGTTTTGCGTTCGCTCCATTATAACCATTACGGATATCCGTGCGATTTCCGACGGGAGCGTGGTTACGTTGTGCCACCGTTATGCGCCTTGTAGGCCTAGCACATCCGATTTAGTCATGCCTTGACAATTCGGGTGGGCTACCCTTAGCCTGTGACAGCCTCTATATCTGTCTCCAGGCACGCGTAGTGGCGACTCTTCGCCCAGACGATTTTTGCTCTCGTCTGACTCGCACGAGGTGTTCCACTGTCTATGAACTTGCCTCGTGTAATTGGACGTGCTGTGCTTGTGCCCATTGGGTACAGAACCGTTTCTCATCCGTGAGCATGGTTCCTTAAGGGGAAGAACTCAACAGAGGAGTTGGACTCTGGCTCATTCGCCCTCTTAGCAGAGGTGTCATTCACCGACATCGTGTACCCCTTGTCCAAGTTCGAGTCTCACACCACGCGTTTGAGAGCAAGGCGTTCTCGAGCTGAGCGTCCTTGTCCCAATAGCGCCTGAGCCCATCAGGTACGGAACCCTTTCTCTCTGCAAGTGTATTTCCGGTATAGGAAACCTTGACAGTAGAGTTGGGCCAGGACTACCATCGTTGCCCCTTTCTTGCCTAAGTCCATCGGGAACAGAACCCTTTCTCTTCACGAGAATATTTCCGGTTTAGGAAGGCTCGACATTAGAGTTGGATTAGGTCTTCTTGCTTTACCAGCCGCCAATGGATGGGTCTTAGTCTCTGTCTGTAAGGAACACAGGTAACTAGAAGCTCGTCTCGAGCTGACGGAGCTTGTAGTTCCCCTTTCCTAGAGACTTTTCACTTTCTATTTGCAGTTCGCGCTGCCCTCTAGCGCTGTTCTGCCCTTTCATTGTTTCATTGTACTCGGTATGAAATCTATTTGTCTCTAGCCATGCATCTACCTTTACGTGCATTTTACATTGGCCGCCCCTCCAATGTTCGGACTGGACTGACTAGCTTCACTGTATGTCGACATTGTCGCTATATGTGGTGATGCTGGTGGTGTCGGAGATATTGTTTGTCTCTTGTGCAGTCAAATCTCTTTCCATCTGCTACCTCCACATTCTCGGACACGATCCCCAAATGATTTGGCCAGAATCAGCTCGAGCTGCTGTATTTCTGTTTCCAGGGTGCACCGCGTGGAGGTACATTTGCGATCTTGGTTATCTGCTAACCCTGGGTCCGCCTAGAGCAATGCGTTCCCTTTGCACCCCTACATCCTGATAATATCTGCAGTAGTGTCAGAACACACAGAAGAAGAAGAATAAGAAAACGTTTGGTCCTGATATGCAGCGAGGCTGCTATAATTGCGCATACTGAACTTCACTGGCTGGACACACTGAACTCCACTATTCCAGCCGCCTTACAACAGGCCACTGTAGACTGTTGGGTCACCTTTACCGACTGTGGATCTTATACACAGATGAATGTCCATGTGGATTCGGAATCCAGACTCCGGAACACATACTTCATAACTGCCAGAACATACAAACAGTAGAGACGTCAGACCTGGCCAAATGATACAGATCTGAAGCGAAAGCTATGGAGTAGCCGCCCTGATTTGGAAAAGGCAGTGGTCTTTGACCTGACGACAGGCCTAATAATATAACATGAACGCAGATTCTGACCTGCAGAAGATGATGATGATTCAATCCCTTTCTGTTGTGAACAGGAAGCTCTTGACAGCCCATAACCCTTCTGTTGTGAGCAGGAAGCTCTTGACAGCCCATAACCCTTCTGTTGTGAGCAGGAAGCTCTTGACAGCCCATAACCCTTCTGTTGTGAGCAGGAAGCTCTTGACAGCCCATAACCCTTCTGTTGTGAGCAGGAAGCTCTTGACAGCCCATAACCCTTCTGTTGTGAGCAGGAAGCTCTTGACAGCCCATAACCCTTCTGTTGTGAGCAGGAAGCTCTTGACAGCCCATAACCCTTCTGTTGTGAGCAGGAAGCTCTTGACAGCCCATAACCCTTCTGTTGTGAGCAGGAAGCTCTTGACAGCCCATAACCCTTCTGTTGTGAGCAGGAAGCTCTTGACAGCCCATAACCCTTCTGTTGTGAGCAGGAAGCTCTTGACAGCCCATAACCCTTCTGTTGTGAGCAGGAAGCTCTTGACAGCCCATAACCCTTCTGTTGTGAGCAGGAAGCTCTTGACAGCCCATAACCCTTCTGTTGTGAGCAGGAAGCTCTTGACAGCCCATAACCCTTCTGTTGTGAGCAGGAAGCTCTTGACAGCCCATAACCCTTCTGTTGTGAGCAGGAGGCTCTTGACAGCCCATAACCCTTCTGTTGTGAGCAGGAGGCTCTTGACAGCCCATAACCCTTCTGTTGTGAGCAGGAGGCTCTTGACAGCCCATAACCCTTCTGTTGTGAGCAGGAGGCTCTTGACAGCCCATAACCCTTCTGTTGTGAGCAGGAGGCTCTTGACAGCCCATAACCCTTCTGTTGTGAGCAGGAGGCTCTTGACAGCCCATAACCCTTCTGTTGTGAGCAGGAGGCTCTTGACAGCCCATAACCCTTCTGTTGTGAGCAGGAGGCTCTTGACAGCCCATAACCCTTCTGTTGTGAGCAGGAGGCTCTTGACAGCCCATAACCCTTCTGTTGTGAGCAGGAGGCTCTTGACAGCCCATAACCCTTCTGTTGTGAGCAGGAGGCTCTTGACAGCCCATAACCCTTCTGTTGTGAGCAGGAGGCTCTTGACAGCCCATAACCCTTCTGTTGTGAGCAGGAGGCTCTTGACAGCCCATAACCCTTCTGTTGTGAGCAGGAGGCTCTTGACAGCCCATAACCCTTCTGTTGTGAGCAGGAGGCTCTTGACAGCCCATAACCCTTCTGTTGTGAGCAGGAGGCTCTTGACAGCCCATAACCCTTCTGTTGTGAGCAGGAGGCTCTTGACAGCCCATAACCCTTCTGTTGTGAGCAGGAGGCTCTTGACAGCCCATAACCCTTCTGTTGTGAGCAGGAGGCTCTTGACAGCCCATAACCCTTCTGTTGTGAGCAGGAGGCTCTTGACAGCCCATAACCCTTCTGTTGTGAGCAGGAGGCTCTTGACAGCCCATAACCCTTCTGTTGTGAGCAGGAGGCTCTTGACAGCCCATAACCCTTCTGTTGTGAGCAGGAAGCTCTTGACAGCCCATAACCCTTCTGTTGTGAGCAGGAAGCTCTTGACAGCCCATAACCCTTCTGTTGTGAGCAGGAAGCTCTTGACAGCCCATAACCCTTCTGTTGTGAGCAGGAAGCTCTTGACAGCCCATAACCCTTCTGTTGTGAGCAGGAAGCTCTTGACAGCCCATAACCCTTCTGTTGTGAGCAGGAAGCTCTTGACAGCCCATAACCCTTCTGTTGTGAGCAGGAAGCTCTTGACAGCCCATAACCCTTCTGTTGTGAGCAGGAAGCTCTTGACAGCCCATAACCCTTCTGTTGTGAGCAGGAAGCTCTTGACAGCCCATAACCCTTCTGTTGTGAGCAGGAAGCTCTTGACAGCCCATAACCCTTCTGTTGTGAGCAGGAAGCTCTTGACAGCCCATAACCCTTCTGTTGTGAGCAGGAAGCTCTTGACAGCCCATAACCCTTCTGTTGTGAGCAGGAAGCTCTTGACAGCCCATAACCCTTCTGTTGTGAGCAGGAAGCTCTTGACAGCCCATAACCCTTCTGTTGTGAGCAGGAAGCTCTTGACAGCCCATAACCCTTCTGTTGTGAGCAGGAAGCTCTTGACAGCCCATAACCCTTCTGTTGTGAGCAGGAAGCTCTTGACAGCCCATAACCCTTCTGTTGTGAGCAGGAAGCTCTTGACAGCCCATAACCCTTCTGTTGTGAGCAGGAAGCTCTTGACAGCCCATAACCCTTCTGTTGTGAGCAGGAAGCTCTTGACAGCCCATAACCCTTCTGTTGTGAGCAGGAAGCTCTTGACAGCCCATAACCCTTCTGTTGTGAGCAGGAAGCTCTTGACAGCCCATAACCCTTCTGTTGTGAGCAGGAAGCTCTTGACAGCCCATAACCCTTCTGTTGTGAGCAGGAAGCTCTTGACAGCCCATAACCCTTCTGTTGTGAGCAGGAAGCTCTTGACAGCCCATAACCCTTCTGTTGTGAGCAGGAAGCTCTTGACAGCCCATAACCCTTCTGTTGTGAGCAGGAAGCTCTTGACAGCCCATAACCCTTCTGTTGTGAGCAGGAAGCTCTTGACAGCCCATAACCCTTCTGTTGTGAGCAGGAAGCTCTTGACAGCCCATAACCCTTCTGTTGTGAGCAGGAAGCTCTTGACAGCCCATAACCCTTCTGTTGTGAGCAGGAAGCTCTTGACAGCCCATAACCCTTCTGTTGTGAGCAGGAAGCTCTTGACAGCCCATAACCCTTCTGTTGTGAGCAGGACGCTCTTGACAGCCCATAACCCTTCTGTTGTGAGCAGGACGCTCTTGACAGCCCATAACCCTTCTGTTGTGAGCAGGAAGCTCTTGACAGCCCATAACCCTTCTGTTGTGAGCAGGAAGCTCTTGACAGCCCATAACCCTTCTGTTGTGAGCAGGAAGCTCTTGACAGCCCATAACCCTTCTGTTGTGAGCAGGAAGCTCTTGACAGCCCATAACCCTTCTGTTGTGAGCAGGAAGCTCTTGACAGCCCATAACCCTTCTGTTGTGAGCAGGAAGCTCTTGACAGCCCATAACCCTTCTGTT
This sequence comes from Meghimatium bilineatum, assembly GCA_034231615.1. NCBI lineage: Eukaryota > Metazoa > Mollusca > Gastropoda > Stylommatophora > Philomycidae > Meghimatium > Meghimatium bilineatum. Next base: position 24,032,869 of record CM067302.1, read on the forward strand.
GTGAGCAGGAAGCTCTTGACAGCCCATAACCCTTCTGTTGTGAGCAGGAAGCTCTTGACAGCCCATAACCCTTCTGTTGTGAGCAGGAAGCTCTTGACAGCCCATAACCCTTCTGTTGTGAGCAGGAAGCTCTTGACAGCCCATAACCCTTCTGTTGTGAGCAGGAAGCTCTTGACAGCCCATAACCCTTCTGTTGTGAGCAGGAAGCTCTTGACAGCCCATAACCCTTCTGTTGTGAGCAGGAAGCTCTTGACAGCCCATAACCCTTCTGTTGTGAGCAGGAAGCTCTTGACAGCCCATAACCCTTCTGTTGTGAGCAGGAAGCTCTTGACAGCCCATAACCCTTCTGTTGTGAGCAGGAAGCTCTTGACAGCCCATAACCCTTCTGTTGTGAGCAGGAAGCTCTTGACAGCCCATAACCCTTCTGTTGTGAGCAGGAAGCTCTTGACAGCCCATAACCCTTCTGTTGTGAGCAGGAAGCTCTTGACAGCCCATAACCCTTCTGTTGTGAGCAGGAAGCTCTTGACAGCCCATAACCCTTCTGTTGTGAGCAGGAAGCTCTTGACAGCCCATAACCCTTCTGTTGTGAGCAGGAAGCTCTTGACAGCCCATAACCCTTCTGTTGTGAGCAGGAAGCTCTTGACAGCCCATAACCCTTCTGTTGTGAGCAGGAAGCTCTTGACAGCCCATAACCCTTCTGTTGTGAGCAGGAAGCTCTTGACAGCCCATAACCCTTCTGTTGTGAGCAGGAAGCTCTAGACAGCCCATAACCCTTCTGTTGTGAGCAGGAAGCTCTTGACAGCCCATAACCCTTCTGTTGTGAGCAGGAAGCTCTTGACAGCCCATAACCCTTCTGTTGTGAGCAGGAAGCTCTTGACAGCCCATAACCCTTCTGTTGTGAGCAGGAAGCTCTTGACAGCCCATAACCCTTCTGTTGTGAGCAGGAAGCTCTTGACAGCCCATAACCCTTCTGTTGTGAGCAGGAAGCTCTTGACAGCCCATAACCCTTCTGTTGTGAGCAGGAAGCTCTTGACAGCCCATAACCCTTCTGTTGTGAGCAGGAAGCTCTTGACAGCCCATAACCCTTCTGTTGTGAGCAGGAAGCTCTTGACAGCCCATAACCCTTCTGTTGTGAGCAGGAAGCTCTTGACAGCCCATAACCCTTCTGTTGTGAGCAGGAAGCTCTTGACAGCCCATAACCCTTCTGTTGTGAGCAGGAAGCTCTTGACAGCCCATAACCCTTCTGTTGTGAGCAGGAAGCTCTTGACAGCCCATAACCCTTCTGTTGTGAGCAGGAAGCTCTTGACAGCCCATAACCCTTCTGTTGTGAGCAGGAAGCTCTTGACAGCCCATAACCCTTCTGTTGTGAGCAGGAAGCTCTTGACAGCCCATAACCCTTCTGTTGTGAGCAGGAAGCTCTTGACAGCCCATAACCCTTCTGTTGTGAGCAGGAAGCTCTGGACAGCCCATAACCCTTCTGTTGTGAGCAGGAAGCTCTGGACAGCCCATAACCCTTCTGTTGTGAGCAGGAAGCTCTGGACAGCCCATAACCCTTCTGTTGTGAGCAGGAAGCTCTGGACAGCCCATAACCCTTCTGTTGTGAGCAGGAAGCTCTGGACAGCCCATAACCCTTCTGTTGTGAGCAGGAAGCTCTGGACAGCCCATAACCCTTCTTTTGTGAGCAGGAAGCTCTTGACAGCCCATAAACCTTCTGGTGAATGCGCATGATCTTCTCAGTTGTGGTGCAGTTGTGTAGAGTGTGTTGTGTAGAGTGTGTTGTGTAGAGTGTGTTGTGTAGAGTGTGTTGTGTAGAGTGTGTTGTGTAGAGTGTGTTGTGTAGAGTGTGTTGTGTAGAGTGTGTTGTGTAGAGTGTGTTGTGTAGAGTGTGTTGTGTAGAGTGTGTTGTGTAGAGTGTGTTGTGTAGAGTGTGTTGTGTAGAGTGTGTTGTGTAGAGTGTGTTGTGTAGAGTGTGTTGTGTAGAGTGTGTTGTGTATAGCTGGAAGTGGTGGTAGTAGTTCTTGTCGGATGTCTGTTAGTTTTGGACACTGCAGTAGCAGGTGATGGGCAGTCTCCTCTTGTACGTTAGTGTCTGCAATTTGGCTTGTGTAATGGGTTTATTCTGTTCATGTGTTTATTAACGGGGGGCGTGACCTAATCTTGAAAAAGATGAAGATGACGCTTCTTCTTCTTCTTCTTTCGTTCACTTGAAACATGTCTATATCTGTAATTCTGTCTCTTGAATGAAACTCACTGTCTTTTGTAGTTCATACAGTGTCCCATAGAGCTTTGATTCCAGTGTTGTTTCCTCTGGTCAATTTGTCAATATATCCAGCCAATATGTTTCCTCTAGCATTCTGTGCTTCCTGCCCACATGTAAACATGGCAGTGTTACCAATCTTGAACTTTGTATACATGTGAATGCGGAGTCGGTTGTGTCCTGTTCAAAGGCGTAGAACTTGTTCTGATCTGTTCATAATATGATAGTCATCTTGTGTTGGTGTTTGTGGCTTTCTTATTGACTTGATCATCTGGTTTTTTCTGATGGTAGGTGATTGGTATATCTGGTTGGTCTTCGGTAGCACCTTCTTTAGCCAGTTGGTCTGCTTTTTCATTTCCTTGTATTCCACAGTGAGAGGGTATCCACTGCATGGTTACACTATACGGGTAAGACAGTTCATTAAGTAGTTTTTGCAAGTGTGTAAATTTTCTAGACTTCAGAGCTTGAAGCACTGACCTTGCATCTGTCAGGAATACCATGGGCTGTGAGTTCAGCAGTGTTTTAGTTGCCACACTAATTGCCTGAATTTCTCCATCATAATTATTGCAGAATTTCCCTGTTTGTTGTTCTGATTGTATCTCTAGGCTTGTGTGGATATTCTATATACAACACCTGCACCTCCATCCCTCACTGCATTCTGTGCTGACCCATCTGTGTATACTCTGACCCATATGTCGTGTGGATATTCCTCGTCCAGGAAAATGAGAGTTACTGTCCTTCGCTGCATACTGTTCTGTTCGTTCTCGCTTAGTATTCCTTTCACGTGGCAATTTCCTTTCTGGATGTATTTTGGTATTCCATGTCTTTCAATCCAAGGGGTTTGTTCTGGTACAGACCTTAAGGGGCTGTCAAATTCAGGTAGGTTTGTAAGTTTTCTACGGAGTCGTTTAGCTTGATGGATAAAGCTGCTTCTTTTCAGTCGCACCATTGCTAGATTTTGGAATCTTTCCTTCATTGGATGACTTGGCATACACTGAAACTTTTCTGCTTCTATTAGCACCTTTGTGTCTCTGCGTTCGCCAAGTGTTTACGTTCTTCCCATTTTCTGCATCTCTGCTATAGGTGTTTCATTGCTCCTAACATTTTCCTAAGTGCCTGGTTTTGCACATTATCTAGATCTTGTAATTTTATACGTGGCATATCCTGATTATCTGTGCGCTTTTTGACTGGTTGCCGCCGCCTTCAGCACCCTGCTTACTTGAGCAGCCCTGTGGTCCTGCTCGAGTGGAACTTCCCGATCAGTTTCCAGCCCCTGATGACTGAACTAATCCTCATCACCACTTCACGGTGCTGGCCCCGATGGGGAAAACGACACTGAACTTCAGCTCAATATGTTTGTGTCGATTTTACCTTTTAGGGTTTAGTCTGTTGTATCGAACCAGAACCTTCTTTATTCTCCCGTCGGTACCAATAGCAAGTCTCCGTGCTTTTCCTCCCTCTGCCTTCGATACCAATAGCAAGTCTCCGTGCTTTTCCTCCCGTCGGTGCCAATATCAAGTCTCCGTGCATTTCTTCCCGTCGGTACCAATAGTAAGTCTCCGTGCTTTTCCTTCCGTCGGTACCAATAGCAATTCTCCGTACTTTTCCTTCCGTCGGTACCAATAGCAATTCTCCGTACTTTTCCTCCCGTCGGTACCAATAGCAATTCCCCGTACTTTTCCTCCCTCTGGCTCGGCGACCCACATACACCCACATGTGGAAGAAGTACAAAGAAAGAGTCCTGACAATTTTTCATTCACTTGCCTTCCGTGGTAATTTCCACAAGACCGGACAATACAAACGTACGCTGAATAACGGATGTGTTCAGATTTTGACACCTGTTCAGCCATACCTGTAGGAGGACAATGAAAAATATCGGTTAACTGGCTTCTGTTACCTTTGAATGTTGGGGGAGGGTGTCAACCGTCTCTGTACAGGTGTGAGGATGAAAACGGTATCCTGGCAACTGATCACTGACTGTTCAAGAGGAAGAAGAGGGTTGTGTTCGTCCATCACAAGTGATGATGACCATTTTTACATCTACTTGAAAATTCGTTTAGAATTATGACCATGCATATTTCGTAGATGGCTAATGAGCCCCATTCCAGCTGTAAATATTCTTGGAGAGTTCGGACATGGAATGACGACTGTAGGCGGATTTTGGTATATCCTTGACTTTCTAGCTAATCTCCGCTGTTGGGCTGCAACATTTCTCCTGCAAGAAGAGGGATACGACTAGAGGAAAGAGGAAAAATAGAGAGATAAGGCTAGATAAGAGAGGAAGAATAGAGAGATAAGGCTAGATGAGAGAGGAAAAATAGAGAGATAAGGCTAGATGTGGTGCAAAGGGATTCGCATTGCTCTCGTGCAAACCCAGGGTTAGCAGATAACCAAGATCCTAAAAGTATCTCCACGTGGTGCATTCTGGAAACAGAAATACAGCTGCTCTTGCTGTATTCCTGGCCAACACTTTTAGGCTCGTGACTATGAGTGTCTACGGAGTCATTTAGCTTTGTGGATAAAGCTGCTTATTTTCAGTCGCCCCATTGCTAGATTTTGGAATCTTTCCTTCATTGGATGACTTGGCATACACTGAAACTTTTCTGCTTGAATTAGTACTTTTGTATCTCTGCGTTCCCCAAGTGTTTGCATTCTTACAATTTTCTGCTTCTCTACTATGGGTGTTGATTTCATTGCTCCCAACATTATTCTAAGTGCCTGGTTTTGCACTTTATCTAGATCTTGTAATGTGGTGTTTGATGCTCCAGACGGAATGAGATTTCACTGCATAGACAAGCAATATCTCTGACAACTGTGTGCCAACAACACATACAACGTCATTGTCGACACACAGCGGAGCAAGACAGTTCAGCCGTGCATTGAAGCGGCCGCCAATGCAATTGACACGAAAAGACAGATGCATGGTGGAGACGAAAAGATAACATATTGGGTACAATGAGAGGGCAGCACAGCGCCAGAGGGCAGCACAGCGCACAGCGCCAGAGGGCAGTGCAATGTGCACATAGAAAGGGAAAACGTTGAAACGAAATCGGAACTACAAGTTATGTTAGCTCGCGAGACAAGCTTGTAGTTACCAGTGCTCCTTACTGGCCGAGACCCAATTGTGGGCGCTCAGCCAAGACGGCGGCCTGAAACCAACTCTACTGTCAAGCTTTCCTATACGGAAACATGCTCGCAGAGAGAAAGGGTTCAGTACCCGATGGGCTCAGGCACAAATGGGACAAGACTGTTCAGCTTGAGAACACGCCTTGTTCCTACACTCGTAGTGAGACTCAGACTCGGACGAGGATTCACGATGTCGGTGAACGACACCTCGGCTAAGAAGGCGAAAGAGCCCGGGTCCAATTCTTCTGTAGAGTTCTTCCTCAACCGGAACCAGGGTCGTGAATGTGTTCGTGCACATCTGTAGTACCCGATGTGCACAGGTACAAAATATCTATAACACAAGGCAAGTTTACTGGCTACCGGACACCTCGTGCGAGGTAAAAGTGAACGACAATCGTCTCGACGAAGAGTCATTACACACCCGCTGCCTGTCGATACATAGACAGGCTGTTACAGGCTAGGGAAGTCCACTATCCGAATCAAAGGCATGACGAAAACGGATGTGCTGGGTCTCGGATATCCGAGGGGAAGATTAGAGATACGGTTATAGGATAGAGGAATAATAGAGAGATAATGTTAGAGGAAAGAGGAATAATTGGTAAAGAAAAGAATGAGAGAGTTGGTATTGAGGGGCCCGAAATACGAGTAATGAATAACAAGGCTGTTTACCTGCTGTGCATGTCGTAAAAGACATCTAAGGAAGTTATGGGCTGGAGTTCGCTGGCTCATCTAATATAGAGTCAAATTCAAACAGAGCCATGCTGAAATCGAATGTAGCCGGGTAGAAAGTTAAAGGTATCGCAAACAGCTGTAAGCCATGACACAACGCATTCGGTTTCTACAGACAAAATTCTATTACTCTGCAGGAATATGAGAGCAATCTCAGGAGAGAAAGGATGAGAGCGCGTCCGTAGCTGTGGAAGGGGGGAGACAGGAGTTTGAGAGTTCACCCCTCCCTTCTCACCCGTTAGGAAATTCAAGTGCTATTTCTCAATGTCATTTTGAGTTAGGCGCAGATATTGCAGCGAACTGTGAACAACGAGGTAGAACATTCCATTCTTAGGTCGTCATGGAGATAACCAGTTAACCACGAGGTAGAACATTCCATCTCCGGTCATCGTCGAGATAACCAGTTAACCACGAGGTAGAATATTCCATCTCCGGTCATCGTCGAGATAACCAGTTAACTACGAGGTAGAATATTCCATCTCCGGTCATCGTCGAGATAACCAGTTAACCACGAGGTAGAATATTCCATCTCCGGTCATCGTCGAGATAACCAGTTAACCACGAGGCAGAACATTTCATTCTCCGCTTATCGTCGAGTTAACCAGTTAACCACGAGGTAGAACATTCCATTCTCCGGTCATGGTCGAGATAACCAGTTAACCACGAGGTAGAACATTCCATTCTCCGGTCATGGTCGAGATAACCAGTTAACCACGAGGTAGAACATTCCATTCTCCGGTCATGGTCGAGAATTTCATAATTTTAGAAAGACTTTGGATGTGTATGAGAGAAAAAAGGTTGGGAAACTTCTAGATTTTGTTTACACTCTTGAGAGTATCATCAATGTATTAATCATATTCTCTTAGTGTCATGCACACAGGAGAGAGGAACAGAGAGAGCGAGAGAGAGAGAGAGAGGAACAGAGAGAGCGAGAGAGAGAAACTGTATTCCTTGGTGAATGGTTTGTAAGTGAAATATTCACACTCTATGTCAGTACTCGTGTAGCATCGTTCACACTCAGACATTCATTCATCTGATACCGACACCTAATCTCTCGCGCATCTCCGAGCTCTTTCACCCTCGACGTGTCCTCGTCAATCTATTTCAAGTTCCGCTGCTACAATCATTTATACCTTTCTAAGTTATTCCTTGTAGAGTGTAACTCGTGTTTGACCTTCACTGGTCCAAGAATTTATACTTTTCTAATTCAGATTATGAAAGTAGATATGCAGATGACACTGTTGTTTTAGCAGAAAGTGAACATGAACTACAAAGACTAATAGATCAAGTCAATAAATCAAGTAATGAATATGGACTGGATATAAACATTCAAAAAACAAAAACCATGATAATCAGCAAAGACACAGAAGAACAAGAGATAAAACATAAACATACATGGAGAGAAACTACAACAAGTAAAACAGTATCAATATCTTGGACACATAGTCACAAATGATGGCAGATGTGAAACAGAAGTTAAAAGGAGAATAGGAATTGCTAAAAGTACCTTCAATGACATGAGGAAAATATTAATATCTAAACAAATTACAAACAAGTTAAAAATGAGAATTATAAAATGCTACATCTATTCTATATTAATGTATGGCTCAGAAACATGGACACTAAATAAACAATTAGAAGACAGAATTGATGCCATTGAGATGTGGGTATATAGAAGAATAGGGAGAACATCATGGAAAGAGAAGAAAACAAATAAAGAGGTGCTAAAGACACTTAATATGAAGAAAGAACTACTAAGAGAAATAAAGATCAGGCAAATAAAATACTTTGGACACATTAAAAGACATGACACCTTATTGAAGACCTTACTTGAGGGTAAAGTCAAAGGGAAGCGAGCAAGAGGTAGGCAGAGATACAAGTGGGAGAGTAACAGCACACAATGGACAGGTTACATTCTAGCAGAGTGTACCACCAAGACAAGAGACAGGGGATGCTGGAGATACGTTACAGCCAACCTTCGTTGCGGAAACGGCACTTGATGATGATGATGAATTCATATCCTAGCGTGTAACTGTTTCTTGTTTCCCCGTCACTTGATGATGATGATGGTGATGATGATGATGATGATGGTGATGATGATGGTGATGATGATGGTGATGGTGATGATGATGATGATGATGGTGATGATGATGATGATGATGGTGATGATGATGATGATGATGATGATGGTGATGATGATGATGATGATGATGATGATGGTGATGATGATGATGATGATGGTGATGATGATGGTGATGATGATGGTGATGGTGATGATGATGATGGTGATGATGATGGTGATGGTGATGATGATGGTGATGATGATGATGATGATGATGATGATGATGATGGTGATGATGATGATGGTGATGATGATGATGGTGATGATGATGATGGTGATGATGATGATGGTGATGATGATGATGGTGATGATGATGATGATGATGATGATGGTGATGGTGATGATGATGGTGATGATGATGATGATGATGATGATGATGATGATGGTGATGATGATGATGGTGATGATGATGATGGTGATGATGATGATGGTGATGATGATGATGATGATGATGATGATGGTGATGATGATGATGGTGATGATGATGATGATGGTGATGATGATGATGATGGTGATGATGATGATGATGATGGTGATGATGATGATGATGGTGATGATGATGATGATGATGATGGTGATGATGATGATGATGATGATGATGGTGATGATGATGGTGATGATGATGATGATGATGATGATGATGATGATGGTGATGATGATGATGGTGATGATGATGATGATGATGATGATGATGATGATGATGATGGTGATGATGATGGTGATGATGATGATGATGATGATGATGATGATGATGGTGATGATGATGATGGTGATGATGATGATGGTGATGATGATGATGATGATGATGATGATGATGATGATGATGATGATGATGATGATGATGGTGATGATGATGATGATGGTGATGATGATGATGATGATGATGGTGATGATGATGATGATGATGATGATGGTGATGATGATGGTGATGATGATGATGATGATGATGATGGTGATGATGATGGTGATGATGATGATGATGGTGATGATGATGATGATGATGATGATGATGATGATGATGATGATGATGATGATGATGATGATGGTGATGATGATGATGATGGTGATGATGATGATGATGGTGATGATGGTGATGATGATGATGATGGTATTTGTTGTTCGTCCACCACGGATCACAATAATGATGACTATTTGTTACATCCCCTTTTGAAATTAAGTTAGAGTTACGTCCTTGACTATGAGTTGTAGATGGTTAATAAGCCATATTCGGTACAGTACAAGTAGACGCTACCACATAGTATATTCGGTACAGTACAAGTAGACGCTACCACATAGTATATTCGGTACAGTACAAGTAGACGCTACCACATAGTATATTCGGTACAGTACAAGTAGACGCTACCACATAGTCGAGTTATTTCCCTTGTCTATGTTTATACATTTCATGTTCACCATTTAATAATTGAAATATTTATTTATTTAGGGTTGGGGTTAGGGTTATTTATGTAAAACACAACTATGCTAACCCTAACCCTAACCCTAAACCTAAACTCTAAAATAAATATAGATTAAAATGATTAACATGACATTTACCTACCGACGCTTGGAATGGGAGCAAATGATGACAAACTGTTAATATGACATGCATGTTATAAAACGCGACTAAAGAGCCCGTGGTGACTGAATTTGCAGTACCGTCCTATACAGTTGAAAAATGATTCCGAGGTTATGCTCACAAAGAATGAGTGAGGGATTGAACGGCACATATATCGCAGCTAATCGCTACTCCATGCCCTAGACCATTGCGTTGTACAGGCAACATTCTGCTAACACGAGGGAGAAGAAGAGCTAACGTGGAAGAAGTCCAAGTTATTACAGCCGTGCCGTCTCAAACAGCTGCAGCCAACTCACATATCTTACAGCCGTCTCAAACAGCTGCAGCCAACTCACATATCTTACAGCCGTGCCGTCTCAAACAGCTGCAGCCAACTCACATATCTTACAGCCGTCTCTAACAGCTGCAGCCAACTCACATATCGTACAGCCGTCTCTAACAGCTGCAGCCAACTGACATATCTTACAGCCGTCTCTAACAGCTGCAGCCAGATGACATATCTTACAGCCGTGCTCTCTCTAACAGCTGCATCCAACTGACATATCTTACAGCCGTCTCCAACAGCTGCAGCCAACTGACATATCTTACAGCCGTCTCTAACAGCTGCAGCCAACTCACATATCTTACAGCCGTCTCTAACAGCTGCAGCCAACTGACATATCTTACAGCCGTCTCTAACAGCTGCAGCCAGCTGACATATCTTACAGCCGTGCTCTCTCTAACAGCTGCAGCCAACTGACATATCTTACAGCCGTCTCCAACAGCTGCAGCCAACTGACATATCTTACAGCCGTCTCTAACAGCTGCAGCCAACTCACATATCTTACAGCCGTGCCGTCTCTAACAGCTGCAGCCAACTCACATATCTTACAGCCGTGCCGTCTCTAACAGCTGCAGCCAACTCACATATCTTACAGCAGTCTATAACAGCTGCAGCCGAAATTTCCTGCATTACTTAATTTCCTATCAAATCTATTGTAAACCAGTTATACGCAATATCGCTGGTAATTCTGTTTGACGTTAAGAAGCAGCGACGCCATTTTTTAATTCAAATAAACATTACTACTACGATAATCCAGGGTGAAACAAGCTAACAAAAGACATAGTTTATATCAACTACACGAGAAAGGCGCAAAGCTCGGAAAGGATGGGTTTCACGCACTGTTTCGCCGTCTAATTCGGTTTCTGAACGAGGCGGCACCGAGTTTTTGACTGACACGAGGGCTACAAGTCGTCCGCGCCAAGGTAAATGATAATACAAGAAGTGCAGGCGATCCGGGGATGGGGCCAACTGAACACAACCAAGCGAAGTTTTTCTCCCTTCCCAAGCCTGTGCGAACAACAAGGCCCCCTGCGGATTCGACCGCGGTTAAAGTTGCCAAGTTCTACTCCTCACCAAACTTTAACATTGGAGTACAATTAAGAAACGGCGTTGTACTCTTTCGTTCCCGTTCAGTCCGTGCAAGCCCTGGCTGCTGAATGTACACACAACAGATACCTCGATACAAACCTCGCAGTCTGTTTAAGCGCATCACAACTCCAGATATCTATTCCCGGCAGACATTTTTTTGGGAGGGTTACATTGCTTGTTTTTTCCCCACAAGTTTTACGAACTTTTAAGTGTGCATTTTCTGTTTTAAAACGCCGCTGGTTCATCTACATTCACCATCTGGCGTCTGCAACGCGAGTGGAATAGTGCACTGTTCTACCTGTGTATTTAAGACATGGTCACACCTTCCGATGTTATATTGCGTTTACTCTAAGGCATATGGAGTCTATTAATGATGAAAGTTTTACATCTAAACACCGTTTAAAATAGTTTCATTTATTGAGGATGTATTAATCAAGTAACAGGAGTCAGGTTTTAAAATTATGGAAAAATTCTGAACTATTTTTCGTGTTGTGAATATATTTAGTTATCGTTTACATGTTAAAATCCTGATTTACTAATCAATTGTGATTTCCTATTTTCTCTTTATCGTCAATTTTGTGAATTTCTCAGCGAAGTTTTGTGTTTTTACGAAGTTAGTAATTGCTGTTTCATTTCCAACATTTGCGAGGAGTTGTGTGAAATAACCTTATTTGTGAAGTGTTTATTGATACACTTCACTTTAGCACTACACAGGCTGTACAACGGATTATCTCACGAATGAAAGTAAGTACAATTGTACATTTATAAGAATATGTTTTTGTTTATCATTTATATAATCCGTTGCTAGTCTAAGGCAGAGCCATGGTATTTCTTCTGCTGGACTTTTCTTTTGCTGTCGTGATGTACTACAGATCGCGTTTTGTACGGCAAATGTACGACGATTCAAACACCACTGCAGGAAACTGTGTTCAGATCTTTCAAGAAGCAATGACAGCATACTAAACACATTTATAATGCGCGGAAAATTAGCACAGCTAATAATGATTGCTTGATGGTCAAAGTCCTGAATAGGATAAATCAGTACAGCTAATAATGATAATAGGAAATACAGGAAATGCTACCAAATTATTCTCACCTTTCTTCCGTTAGCAGTCTGTAGTCCGGAGAAGGAAATGCGATGTTTTGTAGAGTGTGTAGTCCGGAGAAAGAAATGCAATGTTGTGTAGAGTCTGTAATCCGGAGAAAGAAATGCGATATTTTGTAGTGTAGTCCGGAGAAAGAAATGCAATGTTTTGTAGAGTGTGGTCCGGAGAAAGAAATACGATGTATTGTAAAGTCTGAAGTCCGGAGAAAGAACGATGTTTTGTAGAGTGTAGTCCGGAGAAAGAAAGGGATGTTTTGTGGAGTCTGTCGTCCGGAGAAAGAAATACGATGTAGTGTAAAGTCTGAAGTCCGGAGAAAGAAATACGATGTATCGCAGTTTACAACTGTGCTGCAATGTCCGGGCATTTGTATTTGACACATCCGAGAAGAATTGCATTGTCCCATTAATGAACATTGTCACATTAATGAACATTGTCACATTAATGAACATTGTCACATTAATTAACATTGTCACATTAATTAACATTGTCACATTAATGAACATTGTCACATTAATGAGCAGTCCATAGAATTGGTAGACAGCCCCCACACTTGCCCTAAACTATCTTCTATATCGTTTACTGTGACATGCATGGCGAGCCATAGTGTTATTACTCTTCGCATCCTTTTTAAGAACCACCGGCACTACGTTGGCAAACCATAAATAGAACCCGGACCTTTGAATCACTCTGGCCAATCATAAATAGAGCCCGAACCACCGGTACCATGCTAGCCAACCTTAACTAGAACCCGGACCCCCGGAATCACGCTGGCCAACCTTAACTAGAACCCGGACCCCCGGAATCACGCTGGCTAACCTTAACTAGAACCCGGACCCCCGGAATCACGCTAGCCAACCTTAACTAGAACCCGGACCCCCGGAATCACGCTGGCTAACCTTAACTAGAACCCGGACCCCCGGAATCACGCTGGCTAACCTTAACTAGAACCCGGACCCCCGGAATCACGCTGGCTAACCTTAACTAGAACCCGGACCCCCGGAATCACGCTGGCTAACCTTAACTAGAACCCGGACCCCCGGAATCACGCTGGCTAACCTTAACTAGAACCCGGACCCCCGGAATCACGCTGGCCAACCTTAACTAGAACCCGGACCCCCGGAATCACGCTGGCCAACCTTAACTAGAACCCGGACCCCCGGAATCACGCTGGCTAACCTTAACTAGAACCCGGACCCCCGGAATCACGCTGGCCAACCTTAACTAGAACCCGGACCCCCGGAATCACGCTGGCTAACCTTAACTAGAACCCGGACCCCCGGAATCACGCTGGCCAACCTTAACTAGAACCCGGACCCCCGGAATCACGCTGGCCAACCTTAACTAGAACCCGGACCCCCGGAATCACGCTGGCTAACCTTAACTAGAACCCGGACCCCCGGAATCACGCTGGCCAACCTTAACTAGAACCCGGACCCCCGGAATCACGCTGGCTAACCTTAACTAGAACCCGGACCCCCGGAATCACGCTGGCCAACCTTAACTAGAACCCGGACCCCCGGAATCACGCTGGCCAACCATAAATAGAAAGTGTTTCGACCGTATGATGTCGCAGCCGTAATAGAAAGTTTGGAATAGCTACACTGTTTACCTTCCATGCATGTTGTAAGATGTGACTAAGGGAGTTTTGGGATTAGAATAATCTCTTTCCCTTCTAATATAGGGTCAAGTGACAGAGGTCATGCTGAAGCTGGATGTGTCAGGCAGATATCGCAGATAATCTGTATATAATGACAACGCAATTCTCTGGCTGGACAACATCATGTTAACCTTCAATAATTTCAGAGTGAACGTGGAAGAGAAACGAGTTTCAATCAATGTTAGCGGAACTTTATTCAAGAAGAGAAACGAGTTTCAATCAATGTTAGCGGAACTGTATTCAAGAAGAGAAACGAGTTTCAATCAATGTTAGCGGAACTTTATTCAAGAAGAGAAACGAGTTTCAATCAATGTTAGCGGAACTGTATTCAAGAAGAGAAACGAGTTTCAATCAATGTTAGCGGAACTTTATTCAAGAAGAGAAACGAGTTTCAATCAATGTTAGCGGAACTGTATTCAAGAAGAGAAACGAGTTTCAATCAATGTTAGCGAAACTTTATTTAAAAAGTAGATATCTAAGCCAGCATGCTGTGTGTGTCGTTCTCAAACTCCTGCAGATTAGCAGGATGTAGTCCTGAGAACATTCTCAAACTCCTGCAGATTAGCAGGATGTAGTCCTGAGAACATTCTCAAACTCCTGCAGATTAGCAGGATGTAGTCCTGAGAACATTCTCAAACTCCTGCAGATTAGCAGGATGTAGTCCTGAGAACATTCTCAAACTCCTGCAGATTAGCAGGATGCAGTCCGGATACTGGAATACGTTCTCATGGTTTACAGTTTAGCCGCAATTTCTGCGCTTTTCGTCATACTAGATAGATTTCTCATGTAGAAGGACAGTGGCTCAACTGGCGTCATGCGCGTTTGTGGCACAGGGCGATGGGGCAATGGAATGACGTTTTGAACTCCTTAAGAGATATATCACGCGAGAGTGAGACTAATGTGGATGATGATTCCTTTTCAATGGCTAGGATTAAAGATCAGGGATTGAAATGTGGTGTTGTTACAAGGGAACATTTTGGAGGTCGCAGAAGAATGATGGTCAACCAGCATAGGACCGGTACTGTCAGCAGAAGTGTAATGGCGGATACACTCAAGGAGAGATCGGAGCAACTATGGATGTGTCCAGTTTGCAGTGATGATGATCCGACGACTAACTAACTAATGACTATACTAGATTTCATATGCAGCAGGACAATGGTCCTACTTGATCGTGTAACAGGACAATGGTCCTACTTGATCGTGTAACAGGACAATGGTCCTACTTGATCGTGTAACAGGACAATAGTCCCACTTGATCGTGTAACAGGACAATGGTCCTACTAGATTTCTTTTGTAGATGAACACTGGTCCTAATATATATGTATTGTAGAAGAACAATGGTCCCACTTGATCGTGTAACAGGACAATGGTCATACTAGATTATGTAGCAGGACAATCGTCCCACTAGGTCTTGTAGCAGGGCAGTGGTCCCCTTAGATCTCTCTTGCAGCAGAATATGGCAGCTACTTGGCGCCGGGGATATAAAGATAACTCTTCATGTACTAAGCCGCAGTAACTATTATTTGGGGTGGTCAGTTCCCTTCCTTGCTGTGTTTACCTTCACCAATTCATGTTTCAGGTATCCATTTTACTGTTGGGTTGACTGGAGAAGCGGTCCGATATGTCAGGAGAGATATAACGGCCAGGATTTTAATTTTCCCGGGCGTTTTCTAACCTGCAATGCTGTACCTCGGTGATACTAGGCAAGCTCACTAACAACTAGTGTACCGCGCTCATCATTCGAGTCAACATCTCCAAAATTCAGCATTCATATTTTTCGGATACTCCAATGGTAGCAATTTCAGTGTGCTGAATTTTGCTCAGGGGCGCACATCTTCTCTCCGAAACTTCCCTTTTCGACCAATCAAATGAGGCAACTGTTATTCCAAGCAATCAACCTAAAAAAAAAGGCAGGGAATAGATGAAATAATGGTTGATTACGGGATGCAGTCAGCAGATTTCAACTTTTTAATATTGTGTTCAGTTTTATTTAGCTGTCGTGACATCTCGCTATCTGAGATCTGAGAGCCCCCTTTTCAAGGGTCACCCAAGAGGGTGGTGAGGAGGGGGGGGGGTTCTCACTGTATCGCTGGGCCCACCAGCAGTCGTAGCTGTTGTGAAATGTATCTTTATCGATATGTAGTTTCGTTAAATAATGAACGAATATTTTTCGTTAAAAAGTGGTCACAACTGCCTGTAATGTACCCCAATAATTCATACTGTTAGATGGAGCTAACAAGTCCTTGTCTGACATGTGTCTTGCTGACCTCATGCACATTCATGTTAATCTTGTGTGTTTTTCTCGTTTACGTGTCGGTAATACGAGCAATATGAGGGCATACATGTACCACGAGCGATACGAGGGCATAAATACCGAAACTTTGCTGCGTGAGAAATGTGGTCAACTTTGGAAGCTGGTCAGAAGGTGATATATAAGGGGATGGTCAATATAGGGAGATCGTCAATATAGGGAGATGGTCAATATAGGGAGATGGTCAATATAGGGAGATGGTCAATATAGGGAGATGGTCAATATAGGGAGATGGTCAATATAGGGAGATGGTCAATATAGGGAGATGGTCAATATAGGGAGATGGTCAATATAGGGAGATGGTCAGAAATGGAAAATGGTCAGTGTAGGTTATGAACATTAGAGGTTGTATAGTACTTCGGTTGTGTATGTGTGTCAATGCACATGCGTGTGTGTGTGTATGTGTGTGAATGCACATGAGGGTGTGCTTTTATTCGAAAAAAACCCAAATGAAAAGAAAAGACACGTCATCTTTTATTAATCTCAAGACTTTCTTCATTCCTGTCCACACTAACAACAAGCTTTTTCTGAGCCTGACTTTGGACTTCTCAACCGTCTCCTGCAGCACACACACACACACACACACACCTAAAACTAACGGACTGTATTTTAAACCAACCTCATCTTCGCTTGAGAAGGAGCAGCGCCCTTTTTGTGTATGCGTGTATGAATGTCACTTAACTTTCAGATACTACACAACAATTGATGACACACTAAACACTTACTACACAACAATTGATGACGCACTAAACACTTACTACGCAACAATTGATGACGCGTCTATATTGCCGGTGGCACACATCGTCTACGATTAATTATACGTCCCAGCCTTATGTTGGTCATATTTAGAGTTGTTTTGTTTTAAGTTGTGGGTTCTCCTAAGTTTGTTTTGCAGACGTCCCTTTGGTACAGACTGTTGTTTATGTTCGTTTGGCTGCTGCTGTTTGTGTGGCTGTTGCTGTTTGTTTGGCTGGTGCTGTTTGTTTGGCTGTTGCTGTTTGTTTGGCTGTTACTGTTTGTTTGGCTGTTGCTGTTTGTGTGGCTGTTACTGTTTGTTTGGCTGTTATTGTTTGTTTGGCTGCTGCTGTTTTTGTGGCTGTTACTGTTTGTGTGGCTGTTACTGTTTGTTTGGCTGCTGCTGTTTGTGTGGCTGTTACTGTTTGTTTGGCTGCTACTGTTTGTTTGGCTGTTGCTGTTTGTTTGGCTGTTGCTGTTTGTTTGGCTGCTGCTGTCTGTGTGACTGTTACTGTTTGTTTGGCTGCTGCTGTTTGTTTGGCTGCTGCTGTTTGTGTGGCTGTTACTGTTTGTTTGGCTGCTGCTGTTTGTTTGGCTGCTGCTGTTTGTTTGGCTGCTGCTGTTTGTGTGGCTGCTGCTGTTTGTGTGGCTGTTACTGTGTGTTTGGCTGTTGCTGTTTGTGTGGCTGTTACTGTTTGTTTGGCTGCTGCTGTTTGTTTGGCTGCTGCTGTTTGTTTGGCTGCTGCTGTTTGTGTGGCTGTTACTGTTTGTTTGGCTGTTGCTGTTTGTGTGGCTGTTGCTGTGTGTTTGGCTGATGCTGTTTGTATGGCTGTTACTGTTTGTTTGGCTGCTGCTGTTTGTGTGGCTGTTACTGTTTGTTTGGCTGTTACTGTTTGTTTGGCTGCTGCTGTTTGTTTGGCTGCTGCTGTTTGTGTGGCTGTTACTGTTTGTTTGGCTGTTACTGTTTGTTTGGCTGCTGCTGTTTGTGTGGCTGTTACTGTTTGTTTGGCTGCTGCTGTTTGTGTGGCTGTTACTGTTTGTTTGGCTGCTGCTGTTTGTGTGGCTGCTGCTGTTTGTTTGGCTGTTGCTGTGTGTTTGGCTGTTGCTGTTTGCTGTAGAATATTTTTTGTCAGCGATGCTATTTAGGATCTGGGTGCAGGACATCTTGACATTGTTTTCCCATCCAGTTTTTCCTTCGTGCCTCCCCCCCCCAATATAATTGACAAGTAGCGTATTTATGAATGTATCACATACCAAGGCCAACCCCCCCCCCCCCACACACACACACACAACCCCCTACTAAAGTGATATCTACGGCACTGACAACATCTCATTGTTTCTCTTAGTATACTTTTTCTCTTCTACCCGACAACGTCTCATTTACTCAACCAATCAGCGGTGCTGATCTGCCGGAGATCGTCTACTACCTTCCCTCAGGTACACTAGCTAACCTTTGATCTTGTGACATTCATTTTCCAACAAATTACATTTTCCATCATTTATGGTGCTACATTTTCCATATTTATTCGTGGTAAATTTCAACAAAATACAATCTAGTCCAAGGTTTCTCAAACTACTTCCTACTCAATCGACATCGTTCGTATACATTATATAGACCTAATGTCCCTTTCGTATAGATTATGTACACAAGTGATCGTTTCGTATATATTATATAGACATGTCTCATTAATATACATTACATAGACCTATGTCCCTATGGTATAGATTGTATAGACTGATGCCCTTATGGTATAGATTGTATAGACCGACGCCCCTATGGTATAGATTGTATAGACCGATGCCCCTATGGTATAGATTGTATAGACCGACGCCCCTATGGTATAGATTGTATAGACCGATGTCCCTATGGTATAGATTGTATAGACCGATGACCCTATGGTATAGATTGTATAGACCGATGCCCCTATGGTATAGATCGTATAGACCGATGCCCCTATGGTATAGATTGTATAGACCGATGCCCCTATGGTATAGATTGTATAGACCGGCGTCCCAATTCGTATAGATTATGTAACCGAGAATTGCTTCACACGAAAAAGTATATCCAACAACTCGTAATCGACGTCTCAACGAAAAGGCCTTTGTCAAGAATCAATACAAGTTAAATAAAGAACACACAATAAAGATATTCATTTATTAATGTTATTGTCTTCTTTGAACTTTTGTTTTATTAAAGGCTACGTGGGAAAAACGTTTATTTGTCCTTTTCTGTGAAATATTTTCTATATTTTGTTTTCGTGGTATGACTTACCGTTTGATAAACTGCAAACGTATACTTTGATTTCTCAATCAATGTTGATATATTTTTAACCGATTAAATAGTAGCGTTATATATATTCCCAGACATTTCAACGTTTTCTCCATGCGATGACTGGCCAGTCAAACCTGATTTCCATAAAACTATTGACATATCCCCATTGTTGAGATTCAAGATTTGACTTTTTGATTCCTGTACAAACTTGATGGTGTCTTGTCCGTCTCGCAGGAATCAACTCTTCTGTTTGTGTAGGATAATGACAGTTCTGCTAGATCTACTATAAGACCCAGCTGGAGTACCAGATCAATAAGATGATTCAGTTGCCTTGAAAGAATCCTGTTGATTCTTAAAACGATCTTTTATCAGATTCCTTATTCTGAAAGTAGACTTTCGTCTGCTCAGTTTGATTTCTTACTGAACTCTTGCCTCAGTTTCATTTGTTACAGAACTCTTGCCTCAGTTTCATTTCTTACAGAACTCTTGCCTCAGTTTCATTTCTTACAGAACTCTTGCCTCAGTTTGAATGTTAGCGAAGATATTTTTGTTATAGAAAAAACATGAAGAATGTGTAGAGACGTTTTGAATTCAGCACACGAGATTGTTTATCTTTACAAATTAACATATCCATCCATCCATTCACCCATCCACCCACCCATCCATCCACCCATCCATCCATCCATCAATCTATCCATCCATCCATCCAAAACCAAATACGTGCCATAAGACAAACTAGAGCTCGCCAGTTCGAACGATATGATGCTACTGTGTGTAACTCTTGTATATTGTTGAGGAGATATGTAACACAGAGATATGTAACACAGAGATATGTGTAACACAGATATATGTAACACAGAGATATATGTAACACAGAGATATATGTAACACAGAGATATATGTAACAGAGATATGTGTAACACAGAGATATATGTAACACAGAGATATGTGTAACACAGAGATATGTAACACAGAGATATATGTAACACAGAGATATGTGTAACACAGAGATATATGTAACACAGAGATATGTGTAACACAGAGATATATGTAACACAGAGATATGTGTAACACACAGAAGCTTGGATACAAATATATACTGATGGATGCGAACCGAGAGAAGTAAGGTACGGAGGTGCTGGTCTGTACAGTGCATATCTTCAGAAGTCCCGACCAGGGAACGGGAATGGAAATTAGCATGACTGATCGATGGAGAGTAACATGACTGATCGATGGATATTAACATGACTGATCGATGGAAAGTAACATGACTGATCGATGGAAAGTAGCATGACTGATCGATAAATATTAACATGACTGATCGATGGAAAGTAACATGACTGATCGATGGAAAGTAGCATGTCTGATCGATGGCAAGTAACATGACTGATCGATGGCAAGTAACATGACTTATCGATGGAAAGTAACATGCCTGATCGATAAATATTAACATGATTGATCGATGGAAAGTAACATGACTGATCGATGGAAAGTAACATGACTGATCGATGAGAAAGTAACATGACTGATCGATGAGAAAGTAACATGACTGATCGATGAGAAAGTAACATGACTGATCGATGAGAAAGTAACATGACTGATCGATGAGAAAGTAACATGACTGATGGATGGAAAGTAACATGACTGATCGATGAGAAAGTAACATGACTGATCGATGGAAAGTAACATGACTGATCGATGAGAAAGTAACATGACTGATCGATGAGAAAGTAACATGACTGATCGATGGAAAGTAACATGACTGATCGATGAGAAAGTAACATGACTGATCGATGAGAAAGTAACATGACTGATCGATGAGAAAGTAACATGACTGATCGATGAGAAAGTAACATGACTGATCGATGGAAAGTAACATGACTGATCGATGAGAAACAATGCAACACGATCTATATTTTCTTCTTGTACGTTCGTTCAGTCTCAAAGTCCTGCGCATGTGCATGATGTACTCCAGAGAGAGGAATATGCAGTGTCATGGTTCACAGTTGCGATACCTGCGCCTCCTTCTGCCTGGCACATCCGACTTCAGCATATATTATGTGTTACTTTAGCACTATATAGGACGGGAAACTCCTCCCCATAACGTTAGTTGCCTCTTATGATATGAATGGAAGGTAAACAGTGTTGCTATTCTTTGCTCCCCTTTCGGGCTATTACAACACAAGGGTGACAATTTATAGAAATAAAGTTCCAAAAGCCCCTGTGGCTTAAAGCCTTGACGTCTCAAAACTTTGGTGTCTTAAAGTCAATGCTTCTTCTTATGTACCAGGTGACCACGGAAGAAACTTGAATCCAAAATGTGGGTCATTAGTCAAAATATTTTGAGAACCTCTAATCTCACTTGATTTACACAATCTTCGTACCCACTTGCAAAACATTTTGAGGATCTCTAATGTATCTGACTCGATGTACACCATCATCGCTCTCACTTGGATAAGAAAATTACTTGCCGAGTTTCCCCCTACAACTATCCGTCTAGCATCCACAAACCTTATCCACATCCATCAACAGCTACAGCCATCTTCATCGTTGATTCAATTCTCAAGTAATAACACACAACCCCAATTCCTGATTGTGTTTCAACCTTTGACCTTTTCCCCGAGATTACCTAATCAATTCGGCGTATTGATACATCCGAATAGAGAAAATGGCGGATAGATATTAAAACACGGGATGGATCCGGACAAGAAAAGACGGATATAAAATGTAATCCAGAAATGTAAACATCAATAAACAAAGATCAACGTTTTGATGAAGCGAAATATGAAACTCACGGAGAAATAAACATTCAATAAAACTGTGCGGGATTTCTAAAGAAATGAGATGTTTATTTTCATAATTATAGTTTTATTCTTATAATTGTTACCTTCATTGCTATTATTATTATAGCTAATATTGTTATTGCTGTCGTTGCTATTTTGTATAACTAATATTGTTATTATTATTGTGGTTGTTTTTATTGCCACTACGAATACCGTGCTATTATATTTCCATCTCGTTATTATCTTTAGTTGTTGTAATTGTTGTTATTGTTATTGTTACTAGATAAACTAAAAAATGAAGAAATTAGAAAAAGAGTAGGTATAATCATCATCATCAAACCGATAACCTTTCAGTGTCGTAGGGGTGTTACCTTGGAAACCTCAACACACAAAATGTCACCATGCCTCTTTGGTATCAGTTTCTTGTTTGAGTGTAGTAAATCTTAGTCCTGTCCAGTCTTTAATATTATTAACCCATACTTTCCTCTGTTCCCCTCTTCTTTTTTAACCCTCAACTATTCCCTGCAAGATCTTGTTGTGGGAAGAGAGTCGTGCCTCGACATGTTAGGTATAACATCATGTATTGAACGTAACTAAAGACAGCAAGTAATATGGTTCGAACACCTTATGAGAATGAAGCGAAACCAAATACCAATAAAAGAATATAACAAAATAATATCCGGACATAAGGTCAAACGTAGACCAAGAAAACGATGGATGGAAAACATCAAGATAACCTTGAGAAAAATGGACTAGACGAAACCAAGTCGACATATCTGGCATTGGAAAGGGCAGCTGAGTCTCCCACCCCTGCGCTCAACGTCGCGTGGATACTACCCAGCAACATTCAACTGGGGGGGGGGACAAACAATAATTCATGTTATTGTGTTTTTATTGCTGTTCTCATTCATTTTTGTCAATATTGTATATCTTCACAATTCTTTTACTTTCTTGCCGTCAGCTAGTCTTCCTGCTTAATAATTGTCCTGTTCTTCTGTCATCAGTTTACTCCACAACCGCGCATATTTTGTCCTGTTCTTCTGTCATCAGTTTACCCCACAACCGCGCATATTTTGTCCTGTTCTTCTGTCATCAGTTTACCCCACAACCGCGCATATTTTGTCCTGTTCTTCTGTCATCAGTTTACTCCACAACCGCGCATATTTTGTCCTGTTCTTCTGTCATCAGTTTACTCCACAACCGCGCATATTTTGTCCTGTTCTTCTGTCATCAGTTTACCCCACAACCGCGCATATTTTGTCCTGTTCTTCTGTCATCAGTTTACTCCACAACCGCGCATATTTTGCTATGTTGTTTGATTGTCTCTTTAATGTTTCTTTGCATTCCCTGGAATTACGATTAATAGGTCTCTTGTATCCCTTTTTTGTGCAATTTGTAGGCATAGGTTGCATCTCAACAATGTTCTCGATACAGAGAAACATCAGAGGTGTGCAATACCTGCTAACCAGAGCTACCACCCCATTCCCCCCGTCCCACCATATGATATTTTAAAAAAACATAACCCCTAGTTATCTACTATGACGATGTTATATATATTCTCTGCCACCAGCCTCACTGAGGCATTATAGTGTTTATCATGGACACCAGCCTCACTGAGACATTAGATTGTTTATTGTGGACACCAGCCTCACTGAGACATTAGATTGTTTATCATGGACACCAGCCTCACTGAGACATTAGATTGTTCATCATGGACACCATCCTCACTGAGACATTAGATTGTTTATCATGGACACCAGCCTCACTGAGACATTAGATTGTTTATCATGGACACCAGCCTCACTGAGACATTAGATTGTTCATCATGGACACCATCCTCACTGAGACATTAGATTGTTTATCATGGACACCAGCCTCACTGAGACATTAGATTGTTTATCATGGACACCACCCTCACTGAGACATTAGATTGTTTATCATGGACACCAGCCTCACTGATACATTATATTATTTATCAGGGACATCAGCCTCAGCGAGGCATTATATTGTTTATCATGGACACCAACCACAGCGAGGGATTAGATTGTTTATCATGGACACCAGCCTCACTGAGGCATTATATTGTTTATCATGGACACCAGCCTCAGTGAGGCATTATATTGTTTATCATGGACACCAGCCTCAGCGAGGCATTATATTTGTTATCATGGACACCAGCCTCAGCGAGGCATTATATTGTTTATCATGGACATAAGTGTCGGGGGTAGTCACGATTTGTTTGAGACAGAAATTATTAAGAATAACCACCCGTGTGATTGCCAGAGCATGCATGAGGAGCAAAGAATAGCAACACTGTTTACCTTTCACCGGTGTCGTAAAAGGCAACTAAGGATGCTATGGCGTGGAGTTGGCTGTTCCATCCCATATATGGTTAAAGTAACCCAGAGGTCGTGCTGAAGTTGGATGTTCCATCCCATATATGGTTAAAGTAACCCAGAGGTCGTGCTGAAGTTGGATGTTCCATCCCATATATGGTTAAAGTAATCCAGAGGTCGTGCTGAAGTTGGTGTATCAGATTAAATAGCGTAGTCAAGTCGTAAACAGTGACACAACACATTCGTAAACAGTGACACAACACATTCGTAAACAGTGACACAACACATTCGTAAACAGTGACACAACACATTCGTAAACAGTGACACAACACATTCGTAAACAGTGACACAACACATTCGTAAACAGTGACACAACACATTCGTAAACAGTGACACAACACATTCGTAAACAGTGACACAACACATTCGTAAACAGTGACACAACACATTCGTAAACAGTGACACAACACATTCGTAAACAGTGACACAACACATTCGTAAACAGTGACACAACACATTCGTAAACAGTGACACAACACATTTGTAAACAGTGACACAATACATTCGGTTGTTTGTTTTGTTGATGAGGTTCTCGTGTCCTTGTATGGCTTGTATGCATATTTCTATTGATTTTTCTATCTGTTCGCTAAACCCTTTTGTTGCCTTTCAGTATCAGGGTATAACAGTTTTCTGGAGACGACCCCCGTGTGTGCTGAGTATATTGTGTAGTTTGTCGCCTCTTTTATTTCAGTCATACATTTTATGGCTTGTATGGCTTGTATGGCTTGTATGCATGAATTGTAGAAGGTGGGAAGTGGACCAAACTCATTTGGGACTGAGTTTTCCATTGGTGTCAGTGTGGACAGTCTGAAATGTGCTAGACTGTGTTATTCTGCGTGCTGTTTAATGTGACTCACGTGCTTGATTCTGAGTTCTTGTATCCTCCTTCGCCGAAGACGGATGTGCCGGGCCATTGGCGCAAATAGAACGGCAGCACAACGCATTTCCATTCTCTGGACTACATCCTGCTAGAAATCTAGTAGGACAATGGTCTTGCTACAAGGGAGATCCAGCAGGAGTTTGAGAATGTGTCTTGCTACAAAGGAGATCCAGCAGGAGTTTGAGAATGTGTCTTGCTACAAAGGAGATCCAGCAGGAGTTTGAGAATGTGTCTTGCTACAAAGGAGATCCAGCAGGAGTTTGAGAATGTGTCTTGCTACAAAGGAGATCCAGCGGGAGTTTGAGAATGTGTCTTGCTACAAAGGAGATCCAGCAGGAGTTTGAGAATGTGTCTTGCTACAAGGGAGATCCAGCAGGAGTTTGAGAATGTGTCTTGCTACAAGGGAGATCCAGCGGGAGTTTGAGAATGTGTCTTGCTACAAGGGAGATCCAGCGGGAGTTTGAGAATGTGTCTTGCTACAAAGGAGATCCAGCGGGAGTTTGAGAATGTGTCTTGCTACAAGGGAGATCCAGCAGGAGTTTGAGAATGTGTCTTGCTACAAAGGAGATCCAGCGGGAGTTTGAGAATGTGTCTTGCTACAAGGGAGATCCAGCGGGAGTTTGAGAATGTGTCTTGCTACAAGGGAGATCCAGCAGGAGTTTGAGAATGAACGATGAAGAAGAAGAGTATCCTCTAAGTGTTGCTATTTCTTGCAAGTGTTGCTATATCTTGTAAGTGTTGCTATATCTTGTAAGTGTTGCTATGTCTTGTAAGTGTTGCTATATCTTGTAAGTGTTGCTATGTCTTGTAAGTGTTGCTATATCTTGTAAGTGTTGCTATGTCTTGTAAGTGTTGCTATATCTTGTAAGTGTTGCTATGTCTTGTAAGTGTTGCTATGTCTTGCAAGTGTTGCTATATCTTGTAAGTGTTGCTATGTCTTGTAAGTGTTGCTATGTCTTGCAAGTGTTGCTATGTCTTGCAAGTGTTGCTATATCTTGTAAGTGTTGCTATGTCTTGCAAGTGTTGCTATATCTTGTAAGTGTTGCTATGTCTTGCAAGTGTTGCTATATCTTGTAAGTGTTGCTATGTCTTGCAAGTGTTGCTATATCTTGTAAGTGTTGCTATGTCTTGTAAGTGTTGCTATGTCTTGTAAGTGTTGCTATGTCTTGCAAGTGTTGCTATATCTTGTAAGTGTTGCTATGTCTTGCAAGTGTTGCTATATCTTGTAAGTGTTGCTATGTCTTGCAAGTGTTGCTATATCTTGTAAGTGTTGCTATGTCTTGCAAGTGTTGCTATATCTTGTAAGTGTTGCTATGTCTTGTAAGTGTTGCTATGTCTTGTAAGTGTTGCTATTTCTTGCAAGTGTTGCTATATCTTGTAAGTGTTGCTATGTCTTGCAAGTGTTGCTATATCTTGTAAGTGTTGCTATGTCTTGCAAGTGTTGCTATATCTTGTAAGTGTTGCTATGTCTTGTAAGTGTTGCTATGTCTTGTAAGTGTTGCTATTTCTTGCAAGTGTTGCTATATCTTGTAAGTGTTGCTATGTCTTGCACGTGTTGCAATCACTTTTACACAACCTGTCTCTGAAAAGTTATGAACATCAGATGGCAAGACAAGATTCCAGATACCACTGTCCTTGATAGAGCTTGTATCCCCAGCATTGACACTATCCTGATGCAGACACAGATTCGTTGGTTAGGTCATCTGGTACGTATGCCAGACCATCGTCTGCCAAAGATACTTCTCTATGGTGAACTGGAGAAGGGTACACGATCTCAAGGTGGCGAAAAGAAGCGTTACAGAGACTCGTTAAAGGACTCACAGAAAGCTTTGAAATAGACCAAGATACATGGGAAGAACTTACACAAAATAGATCTACATGGCGTTCTACAGTCACAAAGAGCTCATCATCTTGTGAAAAGAGGAAAAATGCAGCCCAACAGCGGAGAGCAGCTAGAATGTCACGGATAGACCACGATCCGTCTACAGTCGTCATTCCATGTCCGAACTGTCCAAGGACATTTACAGCTCGAATATGGCTCATTAGCCATCTACGAACTCATAATCAAGGACATAACTAACATTGAATTTTCAAAAGTGGATGTAACAAATGGTCATCATCATGTGATGGACGAACATGTCGTGGAGAGCTATGCTACCTTGCTGTTTCTCATGCATTCATGTTGTGTGTTGTATGCTGTGTATTGTGCTTTTGAATACACATTTCCGGATGTATTTGTTGATATTGATGAGTGTCCGTTTAAAAAAAATCGAAGACTGTGGCTGTAGATGAGATTTGGAATAATGCATGTGTTGACAGATTGTGTTTCTACCAAATATTGCTGAGGTTCTCAACTTGTATCTATGTAGAGTGTTCGTCGCCTTTTTGTTACCCCATTCCGCCATTTTCTCCCACACACACACACGTACGCACGCAAACACACACAAAACCCTTCCGACTTGAATGTCACAAACTCACTGTTTAGTGTAATGTTGTGAGTGTGTTTACGCGTGCGAATGTTCTGTTTATTAAGGTTTATCGCTAGAAACTGGCGTTTGTTTGAAAGTTTATACCTTTCTTCCTGTTATATCAACAACTAGTCTCATTTTTGTTCAAATATACCTGAATTCTCTCCCCTTACGGTGTTGGAAAGTTTTTTTCAACAGATCATTTCAGTTTCCTCCCTTTGCTGTTTCTTTCAAGAAGAGATTATCTCCCGTAGCTTATGTTTTAGCAAATTTATGATAGTGAACCAAATCTGGTTTTCAACACATTTCTTTTCGATACTTCCAGCTCGTACAAAAAATGGCTGTTGGGGAGGAGGAAACAACATATTGTGTAACATTTTCGAATCAAGGATTTTTTGTTTTGTTTTGGTATTTTTCATGTTAATTTATCATCTTCATTCGGAGACACGGCTTCTTCAACCATAAATCTTGCGGTACGATTTTATTTTCGGTGAATGTGGTGCAGCATGCTTCCTCACCTCCCGGTCTGGACCTGTAGATTTGGGTTCAATGAAAGGACAATTGTTTCCTTGTCAGTTATGTCGTAGGATCGATAATATGTACTTACTGAGCAAAACTGAAATCCAACAGGTAGATTCAGGAATATGGTAATAAAGTTTTGCTAATAACTAGAGACAAACATAATAGCATAAGCAAATCGCCGCTTCGACCAAAAGGCCTTTATCAAGACAAACAATTGAAACAAAATTAAAACATAACAGAAAACGAACAGTAAATGACATCAACGGTCGGCATCACATAGACCTGCTGTTAACAGATTTGTCACACCAAGTTAACAGATTTGTCACACCAAGTTAACAGATTTGTCACACCAAGTTAACAGATTTGTCACACCATATTAACAGGCAATAGCGTGAACAAATTAACAACTGATTTGTTATAATTATTGTCATTTTTTAAACTGTTATTACTATTGTTATGATTATTACTATTGTTATGATTATTATTATTGTTACCATTATTTTTGTGAATATTGTTATTATGTCCGGCTTTGTGGCATCCAGCACGTGATGCTAATAATTCTCGTTATAATTTAATGTTATTTTTGTTACAACTATTATTATTATTATTTATTATTATTATTAACTATTAATTATTATTATTAATTATTATTATTATTAATTATTATTATTAATTATTATTATTATTATTATTATTAATTATTATTATTATTATAAAAATAGTAGCCTGTATCTGGCCAGGAAAAACTAATAGTTTTAGATTCTAAAAATTCAATAGTTGATTCATGTCATGTCAATCTTGTACATGGAGTTGATTCATGTCATGTCAATCTTGTACATGAAGTTGATTCATGTCAATCTTGTACATGGAGTTGATTCATGTCAATCTTGTACATGGAGTTGATTCATGTCAATCTTGTACATGGAGTTGATTCATGTCATGTCAATCTTGTACCTGGAGTTGATTCATGTCATGTCAATCTTGTACATGGAGTTGATTCATGTCATGTCAATCTTGTACATGGAGTTGATTCATGTCATGTCAATCTTGTACATGGAGTTGATTCATGTCATGTCAATCTTGTACATGGAGTTGATTCATGTCATGTCAATCTTGTACATGGAGTTGATTCATGTCAATCTTGTACATGGAGTTGATTCATGTCAATCTTGTACATGGTGTTGATTCATGTCATGTCAATCTTGTATATGGAGTTGATTCATGTCAATCTTGTACCTGGAGTTGATTCATGTCATGTCAATCTTGTACATGGAGTTGATTCATGTCATGTCAATCTTGTACATGGAGTTGATTCATGTCATGTCAATCTTGTACATGGAGTTGATTCATGTCAATCTTGTACATGGAGTTGATTCATGTCAATCTTGTACCTGGAGTTGATTCATGTCATGTCAATCTTGTACATGGAGTTGATTCATGTCATGTCAATCTTGTACATGGAGTTGATTCATGTCATGTCAATCTTGTACATGGAGTTGATTCATGTCAATCTTGTACATGGAGTTGATTCATGTCAATCTTGTACATGGAGTTGATTCATGTCATGTCAATCTTGTACATGGAGTTGATTCATGTCAATCTTGTACATGGAGTTGATTCATGTCAATTTTGTACATGGAGTTGATTCATGTCAATCTTGTACATGGAGTTGATTCATGTCAATCTTGTACATGGAGTTGATTCATGTCAATCTTGTATATGGAGTTGATTCATGTCAATCTTGTACATGGAGTTGATTCATGTCAATCTTGTACATGGAGTTGATTCATGTCATGTCAATCTTGTACATGGAGTTGATTCATGTCATGTCAATCTTGTACATGGAGTTGATTCATGTCATGTCAATCTTGTACATGGAGTTGATTCATGTCAATCTTGTACATGGAGTTGATTCATGTCAATCTTGTACATGGAGTTGATTCATGTCATGTCAATCTTGTACATGGAGTTGATTCATGTCAATCTTGTACATGGAGTTGATTCATGTCAATCTTGTACATGGAGTTGATTCATGTCAATCTTGTACATGGAGTTGATTCATGTCAATCTTGTACATGGAGTTGATTCATGTCAATCTTGTACATCGAGTTGATTCATGTCAATCTTGTACATGGAGTTGATTCATGTCATGTCAATCTTGTACATGGAGTTGATTCATGTCAATCTTGTACATGGAGTTGATTCATGTCAATTTTGTAGATGGAGTTGATTCATATCATGTCAATCTTGTACATGGATTTGATTCATGTCAATCTTGTACATGGAGTTGATTCATGTCAATCTTGTACATGGAGTTGATTCATGTCAATCTTGTACATGGAGTTGATTCATGTCAATCTTGTACATGGAGTTGATTCATGTCAATCTTGTACATGGAGTTGATTCATGTCAATCTTGTACATGGAGTTGATTCATGTCATGTCAATCTTGTACATGGAGTTGATTCATGTCAATCTTGTACATGGAGTTGATTCATGTCATGTCAATCTTGTACATGGAGTTGATTCATGTCATGTCAATCTTGTACATGGAGTTGATTCATGTATATCTTGTACATGGAGTTGATTCATGTCAATCTTGTACATGGAGTTGATTCATGTCAATCTTGTACATGGAGTTGATTCATGTCAATCTTGTACATGGAGTTGATTCATATCATGTCAATCTTGTACATGGAGTTGATTCATGTCAATCTTGTACATGGAGTTGATTCATGTCAATCTTGTACATGGAGTTGATTCATGTCAATCTTGTACATGGAGTTGATTCATGTCAATCTTGTACATGGAGTTGATTCATGTCATGTCAATCTTGTACATGGAGTTGATTCATGTCAATCTTGTACATGGAGTTGATTCATGTCAATCTTGTACATGGAGTTGATTCATATCATGTCAATTTTGTACATGGAGTTGATTCATATCATGTCAATCTTGTACATGAAGTTGATTCATGTCAATCTTGTACATGGAGTTGATTCATGTCAATCTTGTACATGGAGTTGATTCATGTCAATCTTGTACATGGAGTTGATTCATGTCATGTCAATCTTGTACATGAAGTTGATTCATGTCAATCTTGTACATGGAGTTGATTCATGTATATCTTGTACATGGAGTTGATTCATGTCAATCTTGTACATGGAGTTGATTCATGTCAATCTTGTACATGGAGTTGATTCATGTCAATCTTGTACATGGAGTTGATTCATGTCAATCTTGTACATGGAGTTGATTCATGTCAATCTTGTACATGGAGTTGATTCATGTCAATCGTGTACATGGAGTTGATTCATGTATATCTTGTACATGGAGTTGATTCATGTCAATCTTGTACATGGAGTTGATTCATGTCAATCTTGTACATGGAGTTGAATCATGTCAATCTTGTACATGGAGTTGATTCATATCATGTCAATCTTGTACATGGAGTTGATTCATGTCAATCTTGTACATGGAGTTGATTCATGTCAATCTTGTACATGGAGTTGATTCATGTCATGTCAATCTTGTACATGGAGTTGATTCATGTCATGTCAATCTTGTACACGGAGTTGATTCATGTCAATCTTGTACATGGAGTTGATTCATGTCAATCTTGTACATGAAGTTGATTCATGTCATGTCAATCTTGTACATGGAGTTGATTCATGTCAATCTTGTACATGAAGTCAGTTCATTGTATCTCGAATTTCTCGAACGTATTCATAAACAATAGTCCAACTATTTATTCTGTGTAGACTGTGAATGCTTGAGCGAGTATTAATCCCGTGTATTAGAAATGATCTCACGACATCCCCGTGATGTATTCTCAATCTTAGTTAATTCATTAACCCAATTCTGCGTGTATTATTACAAGATGTATTTCAAAATTGACATAATACACCGTATACTTTTGTCGTTTCCCAGGAACCTGTTCCCATCCTTGGAGATATCAGATCACATTGAGTCCACAAATTCAGGCCCCCTTTCATTGTCACCGTCACAGTTTCTGTACACGCGATCCACAGGCATACATCGGTGCGTGAGAAGACTTCTGCCGCGCAGGATGTTTCATCGCCTGTCTCGTAGTGTTGGCTTTCATATGTTATTGAGGAATGGGTGGTCGAGTAATGATCTCACTGTCGCCAGGGCGTGAGTTCAACTTGTTCAACGCGTGCACGATGTTTCTGTCTGGAGGGTTTACTAATACAACGAACTTGTGTACCAGGCAAGGCGGAAGGATAGCCAGTACTCCATCATCAAGTGCCGTCTCCGCAGCGAAGGTTGGCTGCAGCGGACCTCCAACATCTCCCGTTTCTTGCTTTCGTAGTACTCTCCGCTAGACTACAACCTGTCCATCATGTGATGTTACTCTCCCACTTGTATCTCTACCTACCTCTTGCTCGCCCACCCCTCTGCTCTACCCTCAAATAAGGTCTTCAAGAAGGTCTTCATGTCTTGTAAGATGTCTACAATAATTTGTCTGTTTGATCTTTATTTCCGTTAATTTTTTTTTTATTCATACGACGTCTTGTTATACACGCTTTGTTAGACCCGCTTTATTCATACGACGTCTTGTTATACCCGCTTTGTTAGACCCACTTTATTCATACGACGTCTTGTTATACCCGCTTTGTTAGACCCGCTTTATTCATACGACGTCTTGTTATACACGCTTTGTTAGACCCGCTTTATTCATACGACGTCTTGTTATACCCGCTTTGTTAGACCCGCTTTATTCATACGACGTCTTGTTATACCCGCTTTGTTAGACCCGCTTTATTCATACGACGTCTTGTTATACCCGCTTTGTTAGACCCGCTTTATTCATACGACGTCTTGTTATACCCGCTTTGTTAGACCCGCTTTATTCATACGACGTCTTGTTATACCCGCTTTGTTAGACCCGCTTTATTCATACGACGTCTTGTTATACCCGCTTTGTTAGACCCGCTTTATTCATACGACGTCTTGTTATACCCGCTTTGTTAGACCCGCTTTATTCATACGACGTCTTGTTATACCCGCTTTGTTAGACCCGCGTTATTCATACGACGTCTTGTTATACCCGCTTTGTTTCTTTTTACATGAAATTCTCCATATTCTTCTATATATCTTCATCTCAAAGTTTTCTATATTATTCTAAATATCTACATCTCAAAGGCATCCAATTCAGTCTTTTTGTTCAGGAAACAGTAAACGTCTCGCCCACTAACCTCCTTAATCGTCTCTTGCGACATACATGCCGGGTAATAGTCCTTGTTTTCCCCGCTTCTTTCAGACCATGATAAAACACAGGCTGGTTGAATTTACTGTGGTATATTTCAGTTACAATTATCAGTTACAATTACTAGCAATATAACTATTGTGCCATTTTGTGCATTTTGGGGATTGGGAGGTGAATTTCTCAGTAGCTCTATCTCTCGCGATAGCTTTATCTCTCGCGATAGCTCTACAATGAATTGAGAATAAGTTCCTGGGATTAAACATTTCATTCTAATGATGAAATACTGTGAAAAATGGGGGGGGGGGCGCTTGCACAAGAGGAATGCCTTTATGCACAGACATTTGATCTGTGAGAGGTCCCCTGCTGGGTAGTAAGTGTGCTTGTGGACACGGGTGAGATATTCACTCTTGTTGTATGCTGCTACACCCAAGCCCCGCCCCCAACCCCATCTGAATATCAGAACATGACTTTTAGGTACTAGGTAAAAGGTAGGTCCCATGGCATCTGCCGTCGGGGATGAAGATAACTCATGTACTAAGCCGCAGCAACTATTAGGTGGGGTGGCCAGTTCCCTTCCTTGCTGTTTTTTTCATCATTACTCTTTTAAAATTATTTTTTTTAAAGAACTGAGCAAATCCCTCTCCCACCCCACCCCCGACACAATTTTTTAAAAATAAATTAGAAATTGTATCCAAAATTTTCATAAAAATTAAACTTAAAACATGAATCTGCAGTGAAATCTAGAGAAATACATTTATTCTGCCACTCCCCCCCTCCCCAACACCCTTACTAGCAATGATCTGTAGTAGTGCAGCCAATATAAGTGACGCAGTGTAGGATTTGCTCATAGGACTATACTAGATAAACATTTACTTGTGTAGGGAGTCTGTAAACTGTTTGTAGTTACTTGTGTAGGGAGTCTGTAAACTGTTTGTAGTTACTTGTGTAGGGAGTCTGTAAACTGTTTGTAATTACTTGTGTAGGGAGTCTGTAAACTGTTTGTAGTTACTTGTGTAGGGAGTCTGTAAACTGTTTGTAATTACTTGTGTAGGGAGTCTGTAAACTGTTTGTAATTACTTGTGTAGGGAGTCTGTAAACAGTTTGTAGTTACTTGTGTAGTGAACTTGTTAACTGGCTGCAGTTGCTTGGTTATATCGCAGACAAGCTGTAAACTGTCCACTTTCTCCTTACAATGTCTCCTTTCTAATTCCTTACTTACAATTTTTCTCCTTACGATTTCTCCCTACAAATTCTTTCCTTACAATTTCTCCTTACATTTTCTCCTTACTAATACCCGTTATAAACTCTACTTACAAATTCTTTCCTTACAATTTCTCCTTACAAATTCGTTCCTTACAATTTCTCCTTTCAAATTCTTTCCGTACAATTTTTCTTACAGAAGCTCAAAATTCTTTCTTTCCATCCAGTTTTATTTTTCTGCTCCAAATTAACAACTCTGACACATATCTCCCTGTATATCACTTCTCAATATCACATCACCCCTGCCCACATCCTCAGTCACCGTGTCTTTACTTCTCCGCCGCGTCTAATGTTTTCATTATCAAATTAAGCCACTGTTCTGGTAGCTTCTCAAACTACTCCGCATATTTTGTGGCCCCCGCCATCATCTCGCACAAGCTACACCGACGTGTAGCTTGCTAGATGTCAACAGCTGGCTATGTCTTGGCATTTGGCAATTCTCTTGTCTATCTTTGTGGAAAAAAATATTTATGAATGTGTGGAATGAGAGAAAATAGAAAGATGAGATAAAACAATGTCATGTGGAAAGTTAGGAATGAGAGAAAATAGAGAGATAAAACAATGTCATGTGGAAAGTTAGGAATGAGAGAAAATAGAGAGATAAAACAATGTCATGTGGAAAGTTAGGAATGAGAGAAAATAGAGAGATAAAACAATGTCATGTGGAAAGTTAGGAATGAGAGAAAATAGAGAGATAAAACAATGTCATGTGGAAAGTTAGGAATGAGAGAAAATAGAGAGATAAAACAATGTCAGAAAATAGAGAGATAAAACAATGTCATGTGGAAAGTTAGGAATGAGAGAAAATAGAGAGATAAAACAATGTCATGTGGAAAGTTAGGAATGAGAGAAAATAGAGAGATAAAACAATGTCACGTGGAAAGTTAGGAATGAGAGAAAATAGAGAGATAAAACAATGTCATGTGGAAAGTTAGGAATGAGAGAAAATAGAGAGATAAAACAATGTCACGTGGAAAGTTAGGAATGAGAGAAAATAGAGAGATAAAACAATGTCACGTGGAAAGTTAGGAATGAGAGAAAATAGAGAGATAAAACAATGTCATGTGGAAAGTTAGGAATGAGAGAAAATAGAGAGATAAAACAATGTCATGTGGAAAGTTAGGAATGAGAGAAAATAGAGAGATAAAACAATGTCATGTGGAAAGTTAGGAATGAGAGAAAATAGAGAGATAAAACAATGTCATGTGGAAAGTTAGGAATGAGAGAAAATAGAGAGATAAAACAATGTCATGTGGAAAGTTAGGAATGAGAGAAAATAGAGAGATAAAACAATGTCATGTGGAAAGTTAGGAATGAGAGAAAATAGAGAGATAAAACAATGTCATGTGGAAAGTTAGGAATGAGAGAAAATAGAGAGATAAAACAATGTCATGTGGAAAGTTAGGAATGAGAGAAAATAGAGAGATAAAACAATGTCATGTGGAAAGTTAGGAATGAGAGAAAATAGAGAGATAAAACAATGTCATGTGGAAAGTTAGGAATGAGAGAAAATAGAGAGATAAAACAATGTCATGTGGAAAGTTAGGAATGAGAGAAAATAGAGAGATAAAACAATGTCATGTGGAAAGTTAGGAATGAGAGAAAATAGAGAGATAAAACAATGTCATGTGGAAAGTTAGGAATGAGAGAAAATAGAGAGATAAAACAATGTCATGTGGAAAGTTAGGAATGAGAGAAAATAGAGAGATAAAACAATGTCATGTGGAAAGTTAGGAATGAGAGAAAATAGAGAGATAAAACAATGTCACGTGGAAAGTTAGGAATGAGAGAAAATAGAGAGATAAAACAATGTCACGTGGAAAGTTAGGAATGAGAGAAAATAGAGAGATAAAACAATGTCACGTGGAAAGTTAGGAATGAGAGAAAATAGAGAGATAAAACAATGTCATGTGGAAAGTTAGGAATGAGAGAAAATAGAGAGATAAAACAATGTCATGTGGAAAGTTAGGAATGAGAGAAAATAGAGAGATAAAACAATGTCATGTGGAAAGTTAGGAATGAGAGAAAATAGAGAGATAAAACAATGTCATGTGGAAAGTTAGGAATGAGAGAAAATAGAGAGATAAAACAATGTCATGTGGAAAGTTAGGAATGAGAGAAAATAGAGAGATAAAACAATGTCATGTGGAAAGTTAGGAATGAGAGAAAATAGAGAGATAAAACAATGTCATGTGGAAAGTTAGGAATGAGAGAAAATAGAGAGATAAAACAATGTCATGTGGAAAGTTAGGAATGAGAGAAAATAGAGAGATAAAACAATGTCATGTGGAAAGTTAGGAATGAGAGAAAATAGAGAGATAAAACAATGTCACGTGGAAAGTTAGGAATGAGAGAAAATAGAGAGATAAAACAATGTCACGTGGAAAGTTAGGAATGAGAGAAAATAGAGAGATAAAACAATGTCACGTGGAAAGTTAGGAATGAGAGAAAATAGAGAGATAAAACAATGTCACGTGGAAAGTTAGGAATGAGAGAAAATAGAGAGATAAAACAATGTCATGTGGAAAGTTAGGAATGAGAGAAAATAGAGAGATAAAACAATGTCATGTGGAAAGTTAGGAATGAGAGAAAATAGAGAGATAAAACAATGTCATGTGGAAAGTTAGGAATGAGAGAAAATAGAGAGATAAAACAATGTCATGTGGAAAGTTAGGAATGAGAGAAAATAGAGAGATAAAACAATGTCATGTGGAAAGTTAGGAATGAGAGAAAATAGAGAGATAAAACAATGTCATGTGGAAAGTTAGGAATGAGAGAAAATAGAGAGATAAAACAATGTCATGTGGAAAGTTAGGAATGAGAGAAAATAGAGAGATAAAACAATGTCATGTGGAAAGTTAGGAATGAGAGAAAATAGAGAGATAAAACAATGTCATGTGGAAAGTTAGGAATGAGAGAAAATAGAGAGATAAAACAATGTCATGTGGAAAGTTAGGAATGAGAGAAAATAGAGAGATAAAACAATGTCATGTGGAAAGTTAGGAATGAGAGAAAATAGAGAGATAAAACAATGTCATGTGGAAAGTTAGGAATGAGAGAAAATAGAGAGATAAAACAATGTCATGTGGAAAGTTAGGAATGAGAGAAAATAGAGAGATAAAACAATGTCATGTGGAAAGTTAGGAATGAGAGAAAATAGAGAGATAAAACAATGTCATGTGGAAAGTTAGGAATGAGAGAAAATAGAGAGATAAAACAATGTCATGTGGAAAGTTAGGAATGAGATCTAATGTAATAATATAAGGAAGGAAAGAACAGAAGAAGAACAGAGATGAAGATGCGTTGACTGAGTGTGTGTTGACTGAGTGTGTGTTGACTCCCACCCTATGAGAGAAAACATCCCACCCTATGAGAGAAAACATCCCACCCTATGAGAGAAAACATCCCACCCTATGAGAGAAAACATTCCTATGCATGGAAGTATTTGAACAAATTGCAAAAGATCGGAAATGACTGAAAATATTTTATATAAAAATCTTATCCTTGATGAAGCTACACAATTTTAGATTTTGTAAAACGCCAAGGACCGCGAAATATGCCGTGAAGCGCCGAATGAAGCCCGCGGACCGCCAGTTGGTTAGCCCAGGTATATATCTATTTATGTAAATGATTATAAACTGGGAAATAGTTGAGTTAATGAGTCCAGGTTCTGCAATCGCTTGGTGACAATTTCCAATTCATCTTTTTTTTTCTCCTGCCAGTGAGAAATGATTCACTAGTGATGAACCTATTACTGCTGGAAACTCGGGGTGGAAATTCGGGGTGGAAACTCGGGGTGGAAACTCGGGCTTGTGAATCGTTGGAACAAATATTCTCTGTAGATTCAAAGTTTAAAAACTTACCCATATAAATATGAAATTATACTCTATATTGAATACTCAATGAAGCCATGTTATGTGGCTCCATCAATGAAGCCATGTTATGTGGCTCCATCAATGAAGCCATGTTATGTGGCTCCATCAATGAAGCCATGTTATGTGGCTCCATCAATGAAGCCATGTTATGTGGCTCCATCAATGTGGTTTGATTTTGCTAGACTTCATGATTCTTTCAGAAGTCAATATGCACGGGCCCATAAGCCTATACTACACGCTCCCTCGCACACGTAGAAGGGAATGGCTATTTTGTGAATGATTTGGTCACGGCGACGTGTGTGGATAGTTCTCTCAATGAATATGATTGCCGGATGATTTTTGAGTTCTGTCAGAGATTCTCGTGCACACAAATCTGGTTGTCACCTTGGATGAACGGTTGTATAGTGGTTGTGTGTTAGGTTTATCAAATTTGGATTGTAGGTTCAGGGGAGGGGCGTTATTCAGTGAGTTATAGAACAGAAGATTGTAGGTTTGGGGGCTTTGTTGAGTTTTTTAACAGAAGATTGCTAGTTCTGGGGGGGGGGGGGGTGTTGAGTGAGTTGTTGAACAGTGTAGGAAGTTAGACCTGAGGTAGTGTATCGTGAAATCATGGCAGGTTTGCGATGAAAATATAGACATTAAATCCATTGAAAGGCTGAGAACGTATGTGTAATGGTATTGGTGCAAATACAACGGTTACAAGACGTGTTTCTATTCTCTGGTCCGTATCCTGTTTTAAATCTGGTAGGACCATTGTCCCTGTGCAAGAGAGATCCAACGGGAGTTTGAGCATGAATGCTGAAAATAAAGTTAATTACATTTCTACTGACAGTACCGGTCCTTTCCTGGTTTACCACCATTCTTCTGCTCCTTCCAAAATGGTCACTTCTAGCAACACCGTATTTCAATTCCTGATCTTTAATCCTAGACATTGAAAAGGAATCTTCACCAGAATGCCTCAGTTGCTCCCCCTATCATTCCTCATATGAACCAATGAGAATCCCTCATTTTCTCCCCTATTACTCCTCCTCATATTTATGTTTACCACTCATCAAACCCTAGAAAAAAACGTGAACATTTTTGAATTGCCAAAATTTTCAAACAAAAAGTTATCTCTGCGCAAAGAAAAAATACATAAAAATATATGATATATCAAAATAGATGCATCAGATTTCATGTGGGCAAATTTAATGATATCCATATGTGTGGATAATATATCCATGTGTGTGGATAATATATTCATATGTGTGGATAATATATCCAGGTGTGTGGATAATATATCCATGTGTGTGGATAATATATCCATGTGTGTGGATAATATATCCATGTGTGTGGATAATATATCCGTGTGTGTGGATAATATATTCATATGTGTGGATAATATATCCATGTGTGTGGATAATATATCCATGTGTGTGGATAATATATCCATGTGTGTGGATAATATATCCATGCGTGTGGATAATATATCCATGCGTGTGGATAATATATCCATGTGTGTGGATAATATATCCATGTGTGTGGATAATAAATGAATGCAGTCGCGGGAGGATTTCTTCAAGTTGAAATCTGTGGATGAACAAAACCCAGGTCTAGAAAAGTCTTAGCTTTTGTCGTGGCGAGGATGTAGAGCTGTGAGATTGTTACAGAGAAGGTAGGCGGGGATTAAATCTGACTCAGATGATGATGATGTCTAGCGCCGTTACTTGACTTGTCATCATGGCTAGCAGGACCGTAGATTCATTTTCTTTGGGGAGGGGAGTGTCGTTTAACTAACAAAATGAATCGTGCGTTTTCGTGTGTAATCTTCACTTTTCACTAACATTTCGTAAACTTTTTTTGTGAAAAATCGCTATGGGGTGGGGGTGTTTACGACTAACTGTTACTTCAAATGCCGAGTAATTGTTACCTAACGACTAATTGTTACGTAACATGTCGACTAATTGTTACTTCATATGACGACTATTTGTTACGTCAACTATAGCGTCATATTACGTCTGTAACTCCCACCTACTAGCGGATCATAGTCTAGAGAACGAAATGCCTTTCATCATATATTTTAGCAGAGCTGTGATATATGTGCCTTTGAGACTGACACATCCGACTTCAGCATGACCTTTAGTTCACTGTAACCCACCATGAAATCCAACTTCAGTCAAGCTTGTCAGTTTTGTAACTGTGATATGTGAATTTGTCAGTTATATAGCTGGACTTATAAATCATTTTGTATGGTATTTGCTATGAGACCCATTATCTACTTCATTCAATGTCACCATTTCTGAAACAATGACAGCTAGGTTCGGGGTAGTTATTGTACCATCAGCATCATCATCAATTGCCGTCTCCGCAACGAAGGTACAATATGTACCACAGTCTGTAAAATAATGACAGCTAGGATAGTTATTGTACCGAATACTCAGAAACAGTAGCATTCATTGTCTTTATTGTACCGAATACTCAGAAACAGCATTCATTGTCTTTATTGTACCGAATACTCAGAAACAGTAGCATTCATTGTCTTTATTGTACCGAATACTCAGAAACAGTAGCATTCATTGTCTTTATTGTACCGAATACTCAGAAACAGTAGCATTCATTGTCTTTATTGTACCGAATACTCAGAAACAGTAGCAGTCATTGTCTTTATTGTACCGAATACTCAGAAACAGTAGCATTCATTGTCTTTATTGTACCGAATACTCAGAAACAGTAGCATTCATTGTCTTTATTGTACCGAATACTCAGAAACAGTAGCATTCATTGTCTTTATTGTACCGACTACTCAGAAACAGTAGCATTCATTGTCTTTATTGTACCGAATACTCAGAAACAGTAGCATTCATTGTCTTTATTGTACCGAATACTCAGAAACAGTAGCATTCATTGTCTTTATTGTACCGAATACTCAGAAACAGTAGCAGTCATTGTCTTTATTGTACCGACTACTCAGAAACAGTAGCATTCATTGTCTTTATTGTACCGACTACTCAGAAACAGTAGCAGTCATTGTCTTTATTGTACCGACTACTCAGAAACAGTAGCAGTCATTGTCTTTATTGTACCGACTACTCAGAAACAGTAGCATTCATTGTCTTTATTGTACCGAATACTCAGAAACAGCATTCATTGTCTTTATTGTACCGAATACTCAGAAACAGTAGCATTCATTGTCTTTATTGTACCGAATACTCAGAAACAGTAGCATTCATTGTCTTTATTGTACCGACTACTCAGAAACAGTAGCATTCATTGTCTTTATTGTACCGACTACTCAGAAACAGTAGCATTCATTGTCTTTATTGTACCGACTACTCAGAAACAGTAGCAGTCATTGTCTTTATTGTACCGACTACTCAGAAACAGTAGCATTCATTGTCTTTATTGTACCGACTACTCAGAAACAGTAGCATTCATTGTCTTTATTGTACCGACTACTCAGAAACAGTAGCATTCATTGTCTTTATTGTACCGAATACTCAGAAACAGTAGCATTCATTGTCTTTATTGTACCACAATCTCGATCCATGATCTGCAAGATTCAGAAAGTATGGCTGTCACGAGTGGGTGTATATGGCTGTGTTACGAGTGGGCGTATATGGCTGTGTCATGAGCGGGTGTAGTATGTTGAGGTTACCCACCTGCAGAGATCTTCAGGGATATTTTCCCCTGGTTATACTGAAGTTCAGAGTAATCAAATATCTGGCTTCAAGATCGCTGGTGTCAGTACAAGTCACAATTGGCATGGGAAATATTTTTCATT
Source organism: Meghimatium bilineatum (assembly GCA_034231615.1). NCBI lineage: Eukaryota > Metazoa > Mollusca > Gastropoda > Stylommatophora > Philomycidae > Meghimatium > Meghimatium bilineatum. The sequence goes on from CM067302.1 coordinate 24,075,344, forward strand.
TCCACATATATGTCTGATAGTTTCAATTCATTATCTGTAAAAAAATGGGGAATAGTTTTAGTTCCTTATCTATGACACGGGGAATAGTTTGAGTTTCATATATATACATGTCCCGTGGACGAGGATGGCGTACTGCAGTGGTCCGCAACCTCTTCTTATCCATGATTAATCAATGTTATTTTGAGACCAGCATGGTACACTAAACTTCTTCTAAAAACAGCACGGCACACTAAACTTTTTCTCAAAATAGCACGGCACACTAAACTTCTTTTCACAACAGAACGGCACACTGAAGTTCTTCTCAAAAGAGTACGGCACACTAAAGTTCTTCGTGTTGCCACGTTGTGTTGCCACGGATGGAAAGTGTACAGTTGTGTTGCCACGTGTTGCCACGGCGGAAAAGTACACCGTTGTGTTGCCACGTTGTGTTGCCACGGATGGAAAGTGTACCGTTGTGTTGCCACGTGTTGCCACGGCGGGAAAGTACACTGTTGTGTTGCAACGTGTTGCCACGGCGGGAAAGTACACTGTTGTGTTGCCACGGCGGGAAAGTACGCTGTTGTGTTGCACGACAGGAAAGGGAAATAAAAAACGACTGCGGTTGTTTGGGGGGATAGATTTGTTTGTGCCACAGATCGTCAATGTGACCCATATACCATCCTCAAGTTTGATGTGTCAGATCGCAAGACGCATGTATCACAGCTGAGCTGTAAACCACGTCACAAGCTATTTTGTTCTCTGGACTACATCCTGCTAACCTGCAGGAGTTTGAGACACAACAATTACGTTCTCTGGACTACATCCTGCTAACCTGCAGGAGTTTGAGACACAAAAATTACGTTCTCTGGACTACATCCTGCTAACCTGCAGGAGTTTGAAACACAAAAATTACGTTCTCTGGACTACATCCTGCTAACCTGCAGGAATGTCGGAATGCAGAAGAGAAAGACGATGTAATGTAGAATCATTATTCTAAAGGAGTAAGTTCTCTAATTTATTGTTTACATTGTCCACTATTCTTATTCTACTGTTGTTCGGTTGTTGCAGGCAGAGCTTGGATGAAGATGCATGGCTTGGACGGGAAGCAGGAGGAAGTGTAGCGAATGATGGCTGGAAGGCGAGACTGTCTCATATCACTGATTACACTACAAGATGTCCGTCTTACAGGGATCGTGCTTACTTTCTGCGTTGTTACTGCCGCCATGTCTGGTAGGTGGTGTGTGTTCGAGTTCCCGTCAGTTAACTCCTGTCTTTGTTTTTTTATTTTTATTTTTATTTGTATGTTTATTTGTTTGTTTATTTGTTTGTTTGTTTTTTTGTTTTTTTGGTTTATTTGTTTGTTTGTTTGTTTATTTGTTTCAATTCAAGGAGCTAGAGAGATGAAGATGTTGTTTCCAGTACAAGATTCACATTAGCTATCTGTCATAGCTAGAAGATTCACATTAGCCATCTGTCATAGCTAGAATATTCACATTAGCCATCTGTCATAGCTAGAAGATTCACATTAGCCATCTGTCATAGCTAGAAGATTCACATTAGCCATCTGTCATAGCTAGAAGATTCACATTAGCCATCTGTCATAGCTAGAAGATTCACATTAGCCATCTGTCATAGCTAGAAGATTCACATTAGCCATCTGTCATAGCTAGAAGATTCACATTAGCCATCTGTCATAGATAGAAGATTCACATTTTCTACATGAAATGCAATATATTAAGAAGGTACATACTCAGATTGTATGAGTGTGTGTATGAGTGTGTGTAGAAAGTATGTACTCTCATATGTGTACTCTCAGATGGTGTATGTGTGTGTGTATGTCTGTCTGTGTGTGTGTGTGTAGAAGTTATGTTGAATCATTGTGTCTACATACATGCAATAGTACGGTGGTCTGCAAAACACATTTGCAAGGATATATATTGGCCACACTTGACCACACATCATATATCACTTCGTGGGTACAATACCGTCGGCGAATTTTGACCACCACGGCTATAGTCTATATGATAACATTTCTTCAATAGTATGGAACTTTTGACCACCCAGTTTATTTAATGGCATGGCTTTAATAGGGCAACTTTGACCACCTAGTTTACATGACTGCATGACTTCAATACAGCCACTTTGACTACACATTCCATATGATTTCGTGGCGTCAAAGCGGCTAATTAACTCTTTATATCCGTCATGTAGGTCATACTAGCTATATTTTTCACAATTATGTTTGTTGGTAGTTGATTCTTGTCATGTGACGTATTCCTTCCAGAACGTTGTCTTCCCAATGAACTTTCTGAACCTTTCTCTGTCTTGGGCGATGTGGCTTGCATTTTCTAGCGATGTATTCATATTATGTTTAATGTCGTCAGTCCATCGTCTTCTTGGTCTGCCCTTTCTCCTCTTCCCAGGTACTCTTTCCTCCATTATTTGTCTTTCTAAACAGTTATGTCTCTTTATATGACCAAACAGGCGTAGTTTTCTTTTTTGCTATTGTGTTTAGTAACCAACACTCTGGAATATTCAGTGTGTTTATAATATCTGAGTTTCTGATTTTATCCTTCCATGATATTCTAAGTATCTTCCTGTAGCATTTCAGCTCGAAGGCGATGCAGCAGAGATCATGTTTGTTGGTAGTTGATTCAGCAGAGATTATATTTGTTGGTATAAACGATGTGATGTTCAGCAGGATAGTGAATAATTATATTGAGACAAGCGGAGACGTGGTTTTATAGATGATTTTTAAGAACACCATGGACAGATAAAAGGTGTATGAAGACATCATGAAAGAAATAAAAGAGACAACTGTTTACCCACTTCTGGTACAGACAGTCCACATTTTTTGGATGCATCATGACGGAAGGAAAGATGGAACACACACATCGTGACAACAGGCAAGTTGAAGAAAAAGAGGCGTATGGGTAATCATGAGAAAGATACTTGACAGCCTAGCATTATGACTTGGGAGAACAATGATATTCTAAATGATTGACAGCACACGAAATAGAAGGCTGTGGAAAGACATGATAACCAACATTACACGGCATCACTCGTTACCTGGCGATAGATTGTAAGGTTATCAGAGCTCTGCCGAAATCGGATATGTTAGGTCTACATGGTGCAACCCTCACTCCTAGTAGGAAATTACAAAATGAATTTTAGCATTTAGAATTTAGACAAACGGTGGTAAACTCCTTCTCACCTGTCCTTCGCCCTCTCCTCCACACCTTTAAGGATTTGTCATAAAAAAGGTCTTCAAATTTCTCTGAAGAAAAGGGGAAATTGCACACGAAGAATGAAAAGTGAATGACATTCTTTAAGATTTTCAGATAAATACCCATACCTTCTTTTCTTGAATTTTAACAATGTGTGTGCGTGTTTGTGTGTGTATATGCGTGCGTGCGTGCGCGTCCATAGTATTATATTATGTGTTGAGTATAAAACAATTCTCATGCGTTTTCTTTCAGTTAAAAAAATATTTGTAGAAAAGCCATTAGCCTTATCATGTGTTCTGTTGCCACTTATCAGAACTCATCACTGGAACAGAGCACATTGTGGTAAACAAAGCGGACGAGAATTGTACAGAACACCGCTCGCATCAATTTCTTCCAGAAACAAAGTTGGAATGGTAGTTAATGAGTTTGCCTCTCTTTTGGAGAGGCGTGCCGCTTTCAACCAGCGGACAAAGTCCAATTAGGTTATATCAGGACACACTACCATAAAATATTAGAGGTAACAAAGACCCCATCGATATATCTTGTGTTTACACAAAGTTGGAATAAGTTGATAGTAGGAACTTGTTGAGATTTGACTCGAAGTCTGGTCGAGTACGGGCGATGTTAGCTCAGTCACAACGTTGTTATGTTTCAGAAGCGTGGTTCTTGTCATAATTGACGTGAATCTTGCCACGTTCCCGCCCCAGATGATCAGATACGTGGTCACTGACACTGGGATCTGAACTCCGATACTGGAGTAGCCCTCACGACCTGTTTATACATTCTAGACATGTGTGGGAGATAGGTAATTATGAGGAGGTAGGCAAGAAATTGTATGAGAGATGTAAGGTATATGGGACACTATCTGTTCTAGTGGAGTTGGCTGCCCTATTCCATATAGGGTCATAGCAACCCAGAAGCCATGCTGAAGTTGGATGTGCTAGACAGATAGGCGCATATATCGCAACTGAGCTGTAAACTGTGACACAATGTAATCCGTGCGACAACACCCTGCTAATCTGTACAAGTCTCCGAACGATCGCAGAAGTTCAAGGAACCAAACACAATTTATATATTTAAAAAAAATTGTTTTCATTTTCTCGATAATCATTCCCGAGCTGTCATACCTTCTTTAGTATGCACCACTTGCACATGAGACCTCCGAGGTTGTCCCCTATATGTCCGTATCTATCTATCTATCTATCCATCCATCCATCCATCCATCCATCCATCCATCCATCCATCCATCCATCCATATCTCTATCACTCTATCTCTATTTCTATCTCTCTATCTATTTCTATCTCTTTATCTATATATATATATCTCTCTATCTCTCTCTATCTCTCTTCCTGTCTGTCTGTCTGTCTGTCTGTCTGCCTGCCTAATCTATATGTTTTTGTCAGGGGGCCATGCCAGGCACTGGTAACAATAACTTTAGAATAAATATGATATTTATTATATGTCGTTTGGTCGCATGCTGATTGGTGAGTTTTTAAGCACCGTTCCTATGTGACAGTTGGTGTGTGACAGTTGGTATGTGACAGTTGGTGCGTGACAGTTCGTGCGTGACAGTTGGTGCGTGGCAGTTGGTGCGTGGCAGTTGGTGCGTGACAGTTGGTGCGTGACAGTTGGTGTGTGACAGTTGGTGTGTGACAGTTGGTGTGTGACAGTTGGTGTGTGACAAAGTTTTTCAATTTCTCTGTCAATTTTACTGTCTTCTTCCATCACCAATAACCACTAAACTATCTACACGAGAAATAACTTCACACTAAACTATCTACACGAGAAATAACTTCACACTAAACTATCTACACGAGAAATAACTTCACACTAAACTATCTACACGAGAAATAACTTCACACTAAACTATCTACACGAGAAATAACTTCACACTAAACTATCTACACGAGAAATAACTTCACACTAAACTATCTACACGAGAAATAACTTCACACTAAACTATCTACACGAGAAATAACTTCACACTAAACTATCTACACGAGAAATAACTTCACACTAAACTATCTACACGAGAAATAACTTCACACTAAACTATCTACACGAGAAATAACTTCACACTAAACTATCTACACGAGAAATAACTTCACACTAAACTATCTACACGAGAAATAACTTCACACTAAACTATCTACACGAGAAATAACTTCACACTAAACTATCTACACGAGAAATAACTTCACACTAAACTATCTACACGAGAAATAACTTCACACTAAACTATCTACACGAGAAATAACTTCACACTAAACTATCTACACGAGAAATAACTTCACACTAAACTATCTACACGAGAAATAATTTCACACTAAACTATCTACACGAGAAATAATTTCACACTAAACTATCTACACGAGAAATAACTTCACACTAAACTATCTACACGAGAAATAACTTCACACTAAACTATCTACACGAGAAATAACTTCAAACTAAACTATCTACACGAGAAATAACTTCACACTAAACTATCTACACGAGAAATAACTTCACACTAAACTATCTACACGAGAAATAACTTCACACTAAACTATCTACACGAGAAATAACTTCACACTAAACTATCTACACGAGAAATAACTTCAAACTAAACTATCTAACTATACACTGCCACTCATCAAATTTAAAATTTGTTAAATGTCTGGCTTCTTGACACCTTCCTAACCCCGGCAGGTAGATTTATGGTGCAAGGTGTGAATCTACCTGATTTATGTTCCACAAATGTACACGATAATACCTCTTGACGGACATGGATACGGCGATTTCTGCTTATTCTGCCGCCTTATCATGGGCAGAAACATGGACAATAAATCAATAATTAGAAGACAGAATCCATGTCTTGGAGATGCGGATCTATAGAAGAATAGGGAGAACATCATGATGTCATTGGTGAGACCCATAGATGCAATCGGTCTCTGTCTTTTGTGTTATTAATAAGTTCAGTTATTAAGTTCAGTTTGTGACCCAGTGACAACCCATCCAGAAATGTCTCTCCTTGTCTTCCTCTGTCTCTTCTCCCCCTGGACTTTCCGGTTGTTACTAAATGTTCAAGATTTACTGTTTTCATCACTTGCACTAAAAATCTGGATTGTCTGTAGTTATACAAGAGTTAGTGCACAACAGACATTCAATGCGTTTCTTAATTAGGGGATGGCAGGCTCTATGTGTAGAGCAGGTCCCATTTTAACCGCAAGTCATCAAATATTTGCGGTCATGATTATAGTTTTGAGTTGATTTAAAATGTTCACCAAATCAAATATTTAGGAACAACGATGACATCAGATGGAAGAAGTTCAACAGAGATAAGAAATGGAATAACAACACAGATAAGAAACGAAATAACAACAGAGATAAGAAACGGACTAGCAACAGAGATAAGAAACGGAATAGGTCAGGCAAATGCGAATTCCTAAAAACTGTAATATGTTGCTGACGATAGAGAAGAGATGAGATGAGCTGAGATGAGAAGAGATGAGATGAGAGAGTTGTTCAGAGATCGTAACATGTGGATGTCAGCAATGGACAATAAACAGGAGAGTGTAAGATTAGAGACAACAGAGATGTGGTTCTATAGAGCAGGGGTCGGTAACCTATGGCACGTGTGCCACACTTGGCACGCCAAGTAATTTCAAATGGCACGCAGACTCTTCACGTTTCCTGTATAAAGTTGAAAATCAATTTGAAGTAAATGTAGATTAGCTTCAAGAGTACATTGAAGCACTCAAATCAGAATTTGATAAAGGAAGTAAAGACTTACATTTTCATAGATCCTTATTTTCGTATCTCATTAAGCCTGATATAATTGATTTGGAAACTACCTAGTTGGAACTATTTAATTGGATGAATATTGATGACTTTGAAATGCAACAGATTGACTTCAGATCTTTAGAATTATGGACATCAAAATTTGTTGAACTACGGAAGTCTCTGGAAAATGAAAATCTAGAAAAGTCTGCAGATATTCTCAGCTGTTGGACATCCCTTCCAAATTATTACATCTGTTTGAAGAAAATTGCTTTTGCTCTTCTTTCAGTTTTGGATCAAGCTATTTCTGTGAGTAAATTTTCTCTCGCATGAAAGCAGTGCTAAATCCACAGTGTAGTCGCCTAACGCCTGAACATTCAAAAAATTGTGTCAAACTCAAAGTGACAAAGTATGTTGTCGATATTGAGCAACTGGTCAAGACCATGCAAGGGCAAGGCTCCCATTAATAATTACAAAGTTTTTAAATAAAAATCTTTCAAGATAATCTATTTCTTTTAATGTTGTTTACAACTTTACATATTATTGAATATTACTATATATTAATTAATTCAAATATAAAATAAAATATATGGTAAAATAAGAATATTGGCCTCGACTTGTATAAAATGATATGTGATGTTTACACTCTGAATAATTTGAAACCTTAAGTTGACACACAGTTATCAATAGGTTGCCGACCCCTGCTATAGAAGAATGCTGAGAGTATCTTATACAACAGAGATGTGGTTCTATAGAAGAATGCTGAGAGTAGCATGGAGAGCTAGAAAAAAAAACCAAAAAAAAAACCAGGAGGTTCTGAAAGAGTTAAAAGCAAAATGGGTGGAGGGGGTTAATAATATCACAGAGGCAATCTTTAAATTTTGGACACGTTATGAGACAGGGAGGGTCTTTAGAACGGAATTACAACAGGTAAGATAGAAGGCAAGAGTGATCGAGGTTGACAACGCAAGAAATTATTCTATAGTCTGACATCATGGCATGGCAAAGAGTCAACAACGACCCTGATAAATAATACTGGACATTGAGAATTTGTAGACCTATGAATGCATACGCCACTCGGCACGTCATCTAATGATGATGATGTACCGTTGGTTTCACATCTGCCATCATTTGTAACTTTGTGTCCAAGATATTGATAATGTTTTACTTGTTGTCGTTTCTCTCCATGTATGTTTATGTTTAGTTCTTGTTCTTCTGTGTCTTTGCTGATTATCATGGTTTTTATTTGTTGGATATTTATATGCAGTTCATGTTTATATCCAAAGCCATATTTATATCCAAAGCCATATTTATATCCAAAGCCATATTTATATCCAAAGCCATATTTATATGCACTCCATACTCTGGCATCATGGTAATAAGGTTGATTCGGGTTTGTTTCGATTCTTGTGTTAAATCTTATTTGACGATTGGTCGCGATATATTTATACAATCTCATTAGGTCTACGGTATGAACACATGGACCGCTGGGCCAGCAACCAACCATGTGCGCTGATATTTCCCATGTCTCTCTACAGTCCTTACATTGTAACAAGTATAGATATCTTTATCTAGAAGTGGAAATGGGAGAAGAAAATCAGTGGTTTAAAAAAAATAATTGAAAGAAAAGACAAATATGCTGTAGCTAGATGGTCGATGGGAAACGTACAATAGCAGACGTGAAGGTGGAATAATGGGGACGGGACCCATCACATCCTTAGATCATAGGTTCCTGACAGGTTGGATAGATCCATTCAGGAAACAGGAACGTTTGTATTGTTGTTGAACTGCCGGGAGAGTAGATGTGAGAAAACACCCTTGGAAATGTCAGGGATTCGGGTGTAGGTTGCGTTCCTCGGCGGATCTACACTGATTTCTTTCATGTAAGCCTGCCGCCTGTCGTTTGACATGTGTATCCTGTGAAGTTTGGATTGCTGATGACAGAGAGATGGTTGTACAACTGTTAGTTTGGATCAAGCACAATCCATCCTACCTATCAGCCTGTCTGTGTCTTATCTATCTATACATCCATCCATCTTGTCCATCTATCCTATTCATCAATTCCCTGTCTCTCTATCTTCTTCGTGTATCGTAAGAATAACATTAAGACACGATATGTTTTTATACCATATCATCATCAGGTGCCATGTCGGCTGGCGTAGGCGATCATGGCTCTCCACAGTTATCTATCTCTAGCATTATGTATCACGATCGTTATTGTTTCCCTGTCGTGCCAGGTTGTCAAACTGTCTAATATATTTTCTGACGTTGTCGCCCTCTGTCTCTGGTGCCTTCAATCTTGCCTGTTGTGATTTATGTTCTCTAAACCTCTAAATCATGAAGTGGCCAAAAAAAAAAGAAGATTGCCTTTTTCTTATATTGTTGATTAAGGTCCGTTTCGCATTTGACTCTTTCAACACCTCTACATTAGTTTTTCTGGCAGTCCATGGTATTCTCAGCATTCTTCTATAGAACCACACCTCTGTTGCCTCTAATTTCCCACTTTCCAGTTTGTTTATTGTCCAAGACTCGCACCCATATGTTAGTATAGGGGTTATATAGCACTGCAGAACTCTCTTCCTCACCTCTAATGACAAGGTCATATTACACAGTATATTTTTCACTTCTCTGAATTCTGTTTTTGCCTATCCTATTCTGCATCTTATTTCTGTTGAACTTCTTTCATCTGCTGTAATCATTGTACCTAAATATTTGAATTGGTGGACCTGTTTTAATACTATATCATTCACTTTGATCTTGCAAGGTGTGTTTTTTTGTTTCTTTGAAATAACCATTACTTCTGTTTTCTTGATGTTTTGGAAGAGGCATTTCTCTTTGCTTTCTGTGACTACTACATTTATTAAAATACCATATCAGATCTGAATAATATCACGACTGCTGTGCATCATTTTTCAACTTCTGCCACTAGGTAATAAAATGCATGGGTAATAACAGATCAGCCAAGATAAATGACGTTATGTGGCATCAACGCGCAGGGACAATTTTGAGAAGGACTTGTCTCCATGACGATCGTGAAATTTCATCCCTCGTTACGTTAATGTGTTTGTGCACACTGTTAGAACCAATCAAATTCGAGTTTACAAAGATAACTTATCCTGAAATGAGAGAGATAGCTTCAGTGATGAAAGCTCTCGGTCTGTGCTTTATATTATTAGCGACACCCACAGAAATCACAGGGCATACATTTCACATAAATTTCACATAAATTGTATGCAGATAGTGTACATCTTGTAGTAATAACATATGAAAAGATATAAGTCTGAACTGTATCTATAGATCGGCGTTAGATATCGTTACGAAATAGTCAGGGCCGTATTTAAGGGCCAGGGGCTGGGGTTCAAATCCCCCACAACTAACAAATCCAAATATGATTTTTATAGAACGTAGTAGGGGGGGGGGGTTTCTCCAGAGTTGTATTTCATACACACAATGATGGTGTGTGCCAAACTGGGGTGTGTGAAGCTGGGGGTGTGTGAAGCTGGGGGTGTGTGAAGCTGGGGGTGTGTGCCAAGCTGGGGTATGTGAAGATGGGGGTGTGTGAAATTGGGGGTGTGTGCCAAGCTGGGGGTGCGAAGATAGGGTGTGCGAAGCAATGTGGCAGGGCCGTAGGTATGACTACCGTAAGGTGAGGGTGGGATCATTAAAATAGCATTTTGTGGACCTTATTGTTGGAAACAAATGTTTTTTTCCCAGTAATTTTATTGTTATGAAGATTGTTGGTGGGGTAACCATTGGTCTGTTGTGCTTGATACGAATAATATATTTTATTTAATGGGATTGGTGCGCGTGAGGTGGAAGTGGGGGGGGGGGTTCTGTATCTATCAAATTGAGAAGTCAGAAATACATTTTGTTTTATCCTATTAAAAATAGTAACACTCTCAAATGTAGATTCAATAGAAGGACTTACTTGGATAGGGGGAACAAATCCCACAATCCCAAGTAATGGACACATCTACACAGATGAATCTGCAGAGGAAGAGGTAATCAACGGCGCAAGTAACATTTATATGATTCAAAGACAGGAAGACAATATCTAAAGCTTTTCCAACCGCTTTAACTTTAGATTAAAAACAGTTGTACTCTTTCAAGTAATGGAAGTCTTCCCTAAACCACGACCGCCGAGACCATAAAAAAGATATATTCACAGCTTGCAGTTCTCTACTGGAATCAATCCACAGCATCAGAAATGAAAGCATTCTGCACAACATCAGACATGAGCTAAGACAACATCAGACATGAGCTAAGACAACATCAGACACGAGCTAAGACAACATCAGACACGAGCTAAGACAACATCAGACATGAGCTAAGACAGCATCAAACATGAGCTAAGACAGCATCAAACATGAGCTAAGACATATTCAAAAATTATCAAATATTTCCCTTCAATGGATACCATCACACTGTGGAATCATGGGCAATGAGATACCATCACACTGTGGAATCATGGGCAATGAGATACCATCACACTGTGGAATCATGGGCAATGAGATACCATCACACTGTGGAATCATGGACATTGAGAAAGTGGATGCTCTATCAAGAAAAGGTAGTGAAGTGGAGCACCAAAGACACAACTATCTTACAGAGAAGCAACAACAATAATCCCTGACACATACACGTTCAAGTGGAAGAAACAAATGTAAATATAAGACAAACCCCGGCGCAATACATCTTATCCAAACATACCAACAGACCACAATATTTCACCTTAGAACAGGAAACTGCCAGACTGTGGGGTCACCTTTACCAATTGAGAATCTCATACACAGATGAATGTCCATGTGGATCCGGAACCCAGACTCCTGTACACATACTTCAGGACTGCCAAAACACACAGAGCAGAGGCAGCAGACCTGGTCAGAGGATACAGACTTGAGGCAAATGCTATGGGGCAGCCGCTCTGACCTGGAGAAGACAGTCAACTTCGCCCTGACGACAGGCATGACAATATAACATGACCGCAGATTCTGAACGCAGAAGAACAACAATAGGTACCGGTATAAGGTATCCTGCACAGATCTTCACAAAGCCGCTCTGGAAAAAAAAAAAAAAACACACGGCGACCCAGAATCGAAACCGCGACTTCTTGAGCACAGGCAATTGTCTTAACCATTTTTGGACGCATGTCTGGTCCATGAGAATGCGGACAACTCTGTGCGGTGGTAAATATAAGAACTGGATCTACGGTATAATTGTATGTCCCCAAAACGTGGTCAACATGAATGATTTCATTGATACAGCTTGTATAATTCTTTGTCCTAGGAGCACTAACTTTTCACTCCAACACTTTTACATTAGTCACAACATATCCTGTTCCTGTCTCAACATATGATGTTCATGTCACAACATATCCTGTTCCTGTCTCAACATATGATGTTCATGTCACAACATATCCTGTTCCTGTCTCAACATATGATGTTCATGTCACAACATATCCTGTTCCTGTCTCAACATATGATGTTCATGTCACAACATATCCTGTTCCTGTCTCAACATATCCTGTTTCTCTCTTGCATTTCAGAGGAGTTTCCAACATTTCTGGAACAACCTGAGTCACAGATCTTCTCCAAGAGTTCTACTGTAGCATTTACATGTGTAGCTTCACCAGACAACGCTGACATCAGATGGCTGTTTGATGGACACCAGTTGGATGAGCGACGGTATCAGGGACTGGAGATTATTGGTTCAAAGCTTTACTTCAAACCTCACTCCGGATTCGATGATACGAGTTACGGAGAGTACCGATGTACCGCCACTACTGGACTCGGCACTATTATCAGTCAACCAGCCTCCCTGTCCAAGCCAGGTGTGTACATAGAATACTTTTCATTCCATCATCTATATTCTACCTGTATAAGCCAGGTGTGCACATAAAACATTTCTCATTCCATCATCTATATTCTACCTGTCCAAGCCAGGTGTGTACATAAAACATTTCTCATTCCATCATCTATATTCTACCTGTCCAAGCCAGGTGTGTACATAAAACATTTCTCATTCCATCACCTATATTCTACCTGTCCAAGCCAGGTGTGTACATAAAACATTTCTCATTCCATCATCTATATTCTACCTGTCCAAGCCAGGTGTGTACATAAAACATTTCTCATTCCATCATCTATATTCTACCTGTCCTGTTATTTTCACCTGCCTGAATTCTTCATTTACCACACCTTTGTGTATCTTCACCTAACATATTTCTTCGGTTTCCACCTGTGCGTGTATTTTCACCTGACTGAATTCTTCACTTTTCACAGGTTCGTGTATCAAAAGTAAATGGATTATTTTATATCTTGTAATCACAGAGTATATTTGGGATAAGAAATGCACGCTGTAACCCGGAGAGAGTAATCAAACTCACTATCAACAGGCCACCGTGCTCTTCTCTGTCAACTAGGCCACCGTGCTCTTCTTTGTCAACTAGACTACCGTGCTCTTCTCTGTCAACTAGGCCACCGTGCTCTTCTCTGTCAACTAGGCCACCGTGCTCTTCTCTGTCAACTAGACTACCGTGCTCTTCTCTGTCAACTAGGCCACCGTGCTCTTCTCTGTCAACTATGCCACCGTGCTCTTCTCTGTCAACTAGGCCACCGTGCTCTTCTCTGTCAACTAGGCCACCGTGCTCTTCTCTGTCAACTAGACTACCGTGCTCTTCTCTGTCAACTAGGCCACCGTGCTCTTCTCTGTCAACTATGCCACCGTGCTCTTCTCTGTCAACTAGACCACCGTGCTCTTCTCTGTCAACTAGACCACCGTGCTCTTCTCTGTCAACTAGACTACCGTGCTCTTCTCTGTCAACTAGGCCACCGTGCTCTTCTCTGTCAACTAGGCCACCGTGCTCTTCTCTGTCAACTAGACCACCGTGCTCTTCTCTGTCAACTAGACTACCGTGCTCTTCTCTGTCAACTAGACTACCGTGCGTGCTCTTCTCTGTCAACTAGACTACCGTGCTCTTCTCTGTCAACTAGACTACCGTGCGTGCTCTTCTCTGTCAACTAGACTACCGTGCTCTTCTCTGTCAACTAGACTACCGTGCTCTTCTCTGTCAACTAGACTACCGTGCTCTTCTCTGTCAACTAGACTACCGTGCTCTTCTCTGTCAACTAGACTACCGTGCTCTTCTCTGTCAACTAGACTACCGTGCTCTTCTCTGTCAACTAGACTACCGTGCTCTTCTCTGTCAACTAGACTACCGTGCTCTTCTCATTAATTAAGTACTGTCCCTTTTATTTTAGGCTTGTCCAGATTCACCCCCGATGATGACGTCACCATACTAGTACCGGAAGGCGGGTATGCAACTTTAACATGTGACCCTCCCAGAAGTTCACCGTCTGCTCGTATTGTCTTTCAGAAATCTAATGGAGAACTACTGGACACAAAACAAGGTCAGTTTAAACTAGCCAGATAGACGTCATATAAGCAGCATCAAAACGAGCCTTCATACGTGATTTTTTAAAATTATTGTCAAGATTTCAGTTGGTCACTATGTATATGTCTGGCAACGTCAAAAAAAGGCGCGGAAATAATGTAGTTTGTTATACTTCTGTCTGTACAGTTGGTTATACTTCTGTCTGTAGTTTGTTATACTTCTGTCTGTAGTTTGTTATACTTATGTCTGTAGTTTGTTATACTTCTGTCTGTAGTTTGTTATACTTATGTCTGTAGTTTGTTATACTTCTGTCTGTAGTTTGTTATACTTCTGTCTGTAGTTTGTTATACTTCTGTCTGTACAGTTTGTTATACTTCTGTCTGTAGTTTGTTATACTTCTGTCTGTAGTTTGTTATACTTCTGTCTGTACAGTTTGTTGTACATTCTGTTGTTTTCTGCCTGCTGTTGTTTTATGTATGAATGTGAGAGTTAGAAATCTACCGCAATAATGGATAAGAAGTTAGTTGCCTTCGAGAATAGATGCCTCAGAAAAAATCACAAATACTAATTGGAAAGACTTCAAATCAAACGACATACTAAGAGAGGAGACAAGACAAGAATATGTGACGAACATCATCAGAAAACGCCGCTGGACATACATCGGCCACATACTTAGAATGAAGGAAGACAGAATCCCACGACAAGCCTTCATATGGACACCAGACGGGAAAAGAAAACAGGGAAGATAAAAAAAACAACGCTCAGAAGAACATTTATGAATGAATTAAAATCAACAGGCATAAATGCACAAGACCTGCAATCCCTAGCAACTGACCGACAGGCATGGAGAACTATGACATCCGCCCTATGTGCCAAACTTGGCAAAAGAGGAACAAACTGATTGTTGTTTTATTATTTAATGTATGTTTTATGTCTGTTGTTGTTGTTTTTTGTTTAATATATGTTCTGTGTCCCCTTCTTGAAGGTCTACTATACTGTGTCTATTTGTACCATGCGTGTCTGCAAGACACAACTGTCTGTACATGTCTGATGATCCTAGATCAATGTTTTAATATAAAATACAAGTTGTACTAGCCAGACTTGGACTTTTCCTTGACTTTCATGCAATCTTAGTGAATGCTGTCAATAACACGTCTATGTTCTCCCAGTGAGGTAGCTGTAGGTGTTCAACAGGCTTCACCACATGGACTTCATTAGACGATGTAGCTATTCCCAATACTGATATCTCGTCTATGATATTAACGAAGCGGGCCGCACAAAAAGCGACTTTAAGCCGTTAGCCACTACATACCAATACAGGGAAATCCGCAGATCATACATTTCCAGGAAGTATTTTTTGTTAGACAGAGTTTTAGAACAAACCAACGCACCTATGTTGCAAGGATCACACAGGAGAACACAAATATATCCATATTATTACCTGCCAATTATGTCGTAAAAGGCGGCTAAGGATGTTTTATGGTAGAATTTGCTGTCCCATTACATGTAGTGTCAAAGTGAACCAGAAATCATGATATAGTCTGTGTTCAAGCCCACGGGCGTAGATATCGCAGCTAAGATATAAACTATGGCAACACGCATTCTATTCTCCAGACTACATCCAGCTGATCTGTAGGAGTTTGAGAACGATCGTAGAATGGGAAGAAAAACTATCGCAGAAGGCAAAGAAGACAGAATGGGAAGAAAAACTATCGCAGAAGGCAAAGAAGACAGAATGGGAAGTACTATAGCAGAGAAAAGCAAAGAAACGCATGATTTAATGATAGTTTTCAGACAAAGTAAATATCTCTGGTACAACGCTGACCACATCACCCTTACGTTCGCTGTTTGGTCGATGAAAAAAAGATGGAATAAATCCTTGTTATTTTCACACATAAACTCTCCATGGAAGATACAACAAGCCTACAATATACAAGAAATATTTAGTTCATTATCGAGAGAGTTCCACTAAACATATCATTAATTTTAATTCGTTTCTCATCTCAGATAAAATTGTTGCTCATGTTTTTAATTTCTTGTCTGGGTTCTGTAAAACTAGGATTCAAGTTTCGCTAGTGTGAACACAATTATTGCCGTTTGTTTTGATTCGTCATCATTCTGTCGGACGTAGCTGTTTTTTAAACCTGCTAAAGTAATCGTTTGTTCCGTACCAAGTGTGTGTGTGTACGTGGTTAATATTCGAACACTGTGTCCTGTAAATCGAGTAACGAAAGTTTCAACTGTGAATTCTTGTAATAAGTTATAATGCGTGCGAACATTTTATAGGTTAATTGTTTCGTAGGTAATTTTGTTTATTTGTTGGGGTATTCGTTGTGTATCCTGTTTCTAGATTTGGGTTTGTATAAACATGAACATAGAAAATTAATAAAACATGGAAAAATTCCTAGAGACAGAAACATGAAGCAACTAGATAATATTATCATCAACAGCATATCTAGAAATAGTGTCAAGAACACTAAAACATACCCAGGTGTCAAGAACATTAAAACATACCCAGGTGTCAAGAACACTAAAACATACCCAGGTGTCAAGAACACTAAAACATACCCAGGTGTCAAGAACACTAAAACATACCCAGGTGTCAAGAACACTAAAACATACCCAGGTGTCAAGAACACTAAAACATACCCAGGTGTCAAGAACACTAAAAAATACCCAGGTGTCAAGAACACTAAAACATACCAAGGTGTCAAGAACACTAAAACATACCCAGGTGTCAAGAACACTAAAACATACCCAGGTGTCAAGAACACTAAAACATACCCAGGTGTCAAGAACACTAAAACATACCCAGGTGTCAAGAACACTAAAACATACCCAGGTGCACATATATCAGCTCTGACCATAATCCAGTCAAGAACACTAAAACATACCCAGGTGTCAAGAACACTAAAACATACCCAGGTGTCAAGAACACTAAAACATACCCAGGTGTCAAGAACACTAAAACATACCCAGGTGCACATATATCAGCTCTGACCATAATCCAGTCTTGTACAAAATACATGTTACACTTAAAACAAAATAGAAACATTGAAGAAATACACATCGAAAGATAGACGCATCAGCACTAAAACATCAGCACTAAAACATCAGCACTAAAACATCAACACTTAAACATCAGCACTAAAACATCAGCACTAAAACAACCAGACATACAACCAGACATACAAGCAGACATACAAGCAGACATACAACCAGACATACAACCAGACATACAACCAGGCATACAAGCAGACATACAACCAGGCATACAACCAGGCATACAACCAGACATACAACCAGGCATACAACCAGGCATACAACCAGACATACAAGCAGACACAACCAGACATACAACCAGACATACAACCAGGCATACAACCAGACATACAAGCAGACATACAACCAGACATACAACCAGACATACAAGCAGACATACAAGCAGACATACAAGCAGACATACAAGCAGACATACAACAAATTTACCTTGTAGATGTAAGACATAGATATGAACATCTAATGATAGAATACATGGAACACAGAATTGATGCCTTTGAGATGTGGGTATATAGAAGAATAGGGAGAACATCATGGAAAGAGAAGAAAACAAACAAAGAGGTGCTAAAAACACTTAATGTGAAGGAGAAATTATTAAAGGAAATAAAGATCAGGCAAATAAAATATTTTGGACACTTTCAAAGATTAGACACCTTATTGAAGATCTTATTTTGAGGGTAAAGTCGAAGGGAAGCAAGCAAGAGGTAGGCAGAGAACAAGTGGGAGAGTAACATCACAATATGGACAGGTTACAGTCTAGCAGAGTGCACCAATAAACAGGAGACATGGGATGTTGGAGATCTGTTGCAGCCAATCTTCGTTGTAGAGACGGCACTTGATGATGATGACCAGAACTGTCAGTAGACGGTATCGCACTGAGAATGCCCGGTACTGACTCAACATAAATGCATTCATTTCGATTTAGGTACACCTGGATATTGCTTTTGACGCTACTTTCCTATGCGGCCTTCCAGTTTTGTTTCTATGATGTTTATGACTTGCGAATTTTGCTCAATACTCGTAGAGGATTGACAGCATTGTACTCGGTTATAATGTTCTCAAACAAACATCGGCAGACAAACAAATTCTAATAAGGTGAACAGGATTATGTTCATTGAAAAAAAAACAAACAGCCCACCGAATTACGGAGGCTAAACAATTTCTCAAATATTTGTATTAGTTGTGATAGTATCCATGATTCCGTCGGTGCCTGCAGGATCTACGCAGTTTCCCGTGGTGATAGTACACGCCGGAAGAGCCAGGTTTCAGCATCTCTCTTATCTGTCTTGTTCCCCGACATCCAAATGAAGATAAATGGCTGAGAGAACGGCTAATGCACGCTGGCGCCAAGCTTAGATTAAAGTTGAGGTGCTCACTAATAGAGGCACATTACCAGGGAGAAGATAGATAGAGGGTAGCAGGGAGCGAGAGAAAGAAAGAGCTGGTGGTATACTCAGGAGAATAAGTGAAGTCTGGAGGAGACGATTTTAGTGTAGTTGGTTGTTAGGTGGTGGGTTGATGGTGGAGGAGAACAGGGGAAGATATGTGTGGAGTTGAAGCGAGAGATAGGTGGTGGAGGTGGGAGGAGGAGATATATGGTAGAGTTTGAAGGGAAGATAGATGGTGGAGTTTGAAGGGACGATAGATGGTGGAGTTTGAGGGGAAGATAGTTGGTGGAGTTTGAGGGGAAGATAGATGGTGTAGTTTGAAGGGAAGATAGATGGTGTAGTTTGAAGGGAAGATAGATGGTGTAGTTTGAAGGGAAGATAGATGGTGTAGCTTGAAGGGAAGATAGATGGTGTAGTTTGAAGGGATGATAGATGGTGTAGTTTGAGGGGAAGATAGATTGTGGAGTTTGAGGGGGATATAGATGGTGTAGTTTGAGGGGAAGATAGATGGGGGAGTTGGAGGGGAAGATAGATGGTGGAGTTGGAGGGGAAGATAGATGGGGCATTTGGAGGGGAAGATAGATGGTGGAGTTTGAGGGGAAGATAGATGGTGGAGTTGGAGGGGAAGATAGATGGTGGAGTTGGAGGGGAAGATAGATGGGGAATTTGGAGGGGAAGATAGATGGGGAATTTGGAGGGGACGATAGATGGTGGAGTTTGAGGGGAAGATAGATGGTGGAGTTTGAGGGGATGATGGAGGAGTTGGAGGGGAAGATAGATGGTGGAGTTTGAGGGGATGATGGAGGAGTTGGAGGGGAAGATAGATGGTGGAATTGAAGGGTGGAAATAGATAGAGCGGCTGTCTTTCTGTCTCCTGGGTGCGCCAAAGGGAGGCACTTTTATAATCATGATTATCTGCTAACCTTGGGTCCGCCAGGAGCAACGCGGAACCCATTACACCCCGTTACGATAGATACACACAGGGATCGAGGCGTACATCGTCCGATCAGATTGTCAAAAGTCTGAATTTTGGTCTCTCTTATGACTGCGAGATTGTAGAGATCGGAACAGTCCGCACAGAGAAACATAATAGACATAGACTGGTATATCAGCATCGAACTGGAACCATTAGCCTCTACACTATTAAGATTTCAATGTTGACATTAAGAATTCAATGTTGACATTAGGAATTCAATGTTGACATTAAGAATTCAATGTTGACATTAAGATGTCAATGTTGACATTAAGAGTTTAGTGATGACACAAGACTGAAAGATATCATATTTCGATTACAAGAAGAATTGAGTGTTACTGCCAACTCTACCAAGAAGATCTGCTTGATGAAGCGGTGGAACATTGTTTTTGTAGTCTGTAAGTTTGAAAAGAAAGATTAATAGTGCTTTAAATGTTATGAGAACCGCGAAGACCAGAGACTGGAATCAACCATGGAACCGTTCAATCAGTTGACGGTTCGTGTACCTGTCAGTAATGGATGGTGTCGTTTCATTCGCTTTAATGGAAGTAGAAGACGGTTGGAATTTGCCGTAGATATTATTTACCCCAGCTTACTACATCCAATCTTATTTATCCACTTTGCTATTTATCCACATTGCTATTTATCAACAGTGTTTTTTTAAAACAGTGTTATTTATCAACAGTGTTATTTATCAACAGTGTTTTTTTTTAAACAGTGTTATTTATCAACATTATATAACAAAAATGTTATGTATCTTTCTATCTATCGTAATTTCCACTTGTGCCGTTAAACGTCGTTGGATGGCGGGGGGAGGGGGGGGGGGATTCAGAGGATTTTTTGTGTGTCTTTGGACATGTGAATTGCATTGGCAATGGTAAGCCAGTGTATATTTAATGTTTCTTTGATCGTCTCTGCCCATCTAGTTCTTCTGCTGATGTATGCACGAAGGGCTGGTTGTACAGGTTACATTCTCATGACTGCATCTGGTGTGCTTGCTCTAGATGTAGACTTGACTTGAGATTGTCTTGACTTCTTTCCTGATAACTTTCTTTCCTCCGGCGGTCTCTTCTCGTGTCATTTATAGTTTTTTTTTCAAACATCTCATTTCGCAAATTGTAATCTTTTTCGATTGTCTTTGTGAAGGGCTATGTTTGACATTGCTA
Organism: Meghimatium bilineatum; assembly: GCA_034231615.1. Taxonomy (NCBI): domain Eukaryota; kingdom Metazoa; phylum Mollusca; class Gastropoda; order Stylommatophora; family Philomycidae; genus Meghimatium; species Meghimatium bilineatum. The sequence continues at coordinate 24,096,293 of CM067302.1, forward strand.
ACGCAGAATTGGTATACAAATAATGTTTATCAATTGTCGTTCTGTAGCCATGTCTATTGATGGGTGTTTAAGTATTGGTGACAGCTGGTAAGTCACAGCACTTGTATTTTGGCACCTTGTTTCAATATGTGGATTGCGCCATCCTTCATAAATATGCTTGTTTCCGAGGTATTTCAACTCTGTGACTTGCTTTAGTTTTGTACCATGCACAGATACATTTAACTGTCTTTGTGTTCTGCTTATCTTCATAGTGTCTGTTTTAGATGTGTTTAGTTTCTTTTTTTTTTTTGTTCGCAGGTTGTATGGAGCAAGTGTGTGTGTGCCGCTGTAATTCGTTTTGCAGATTCGTATATTAGACATTTATCATCTGTCAGTTCGTTGATTGAGATGTGTTCTTCATTTGATGTTTCTGCTGGGGTAAATGTGTTTCTTGTGTCTGCTTCTTTAGTTATTCTGTCCATGTATGTGACGAAAAGATGTGGTGATAGTGCGCAGCCTTGTCTAACTCCTGTTTTTATTTCCAATGGGCCTGTTCTGATTGCATTCTGGCAGTTTTTGTATAAAGCTCTTATGTCGTCTAGTAATTGTCCATGTACTACATAGTCCTCCAATATTAGCCACAATTTTTCTCTGTCAAATCTGTCAAATGCCTTTTCTAGGTCGTTGAAGACGATGTTTAGTTGTAGGTTGTATTCAAGTGTCTTTTCGTTCCGCTGCTGTAGTGCAGAACTAGCATCTGTACATTTCATACCTTTCCTGAAAGCAAATTGTGTCTTATTTAGCTGGGCTTCTTCGGTCTTACTCTCTGTTCTATGTTTATTTGCGTATATCTTTCCTATGTGGCCGAACAGAGATATGACTCTGTACTCCCTCACACTCTCCTTTGTTGTCCTTGTTTTTCCAAATGGGTAGAATTATTGCTCTCTACAAGTCATCTGTTTATCTGACCATGCTGCTGTGAATATTCTCTTTAGCCAGCTTACAGCAACGCCCTTGCAGGCTAGGCTTCAGTTGTTATGCCATCTACGCCAGGTGATTTGTTTCGCGGGCTGTTCTAAATATGTTCCTCTATTTCACAGACTAGTATTTCTGGTTCTAGAAACATGTGAATATCTTGGAGAGAAATGATAATTTCTTGTGTTGGTTGATGGGTTGATCATCTCTTTAAAATACTCTAGCCACCTTGTTTTCCTGTCTTCTCCATTGAATATGGGGGTACCGTTTCTGTTGTTTTTAATTGTTGTAGGGCTATAACTCTCATCTCTTACTTTCATTGCTTTTATACTTTTGCTTGTTTGATTGCTCGTTTGACATTTCTTCTCTCTTAACAATACTGAACATAATCCTTGTAATTGCCTGTTGTTACCCATATTTTGAAAGTTTGCTTCTTTTTACTGATTGCATGTTTGGTTTCCTCATTTCATCAAGCAGTTCTTTGATACTCCTTGGTTTTGTTTTTGGCGCCACATCAGGTTTTTAGATTATTTATCATTGATGTGTTGACATTTTCCTAGTGTTATTTATCTATTGTGTTGTCAACAGCGTTATCTTCTCAATAGTGTTTTTTATCACTAGTGTTATCAATAGTGTTATTTATCACACTTTCATTACTGCATGGTTTCCTGTGAAGGAGTGCAGGGAGACTTTATATGAGCTGCGGAAATAAAGGCCGCTTTGCCGTAGCAGACGCGTCGACATGTACAGGAAATGTTTTGATTGTTTATCAAAAGTGTTATTTATCAATAGTGTTATTTTTCAATAGTGTTATTTATCAATAGTGTTATTTATTTCTGACAACCTTGTCCATGTTCTACCAATCTAACTTGTATCTGTATTTGTCTCGTTCTTAGAGGAATTTTTCTAAATGTTTAAAAAAGCTGTCATTACTGAATGCTCATTACTGAATGCTCATTACTGAATGCTCATTACTGAATGCTCATTATATCATGTTAATTACAGCATTTTCATTACTGAGTGCTCATTACTGCGTGCCCGTTACAGCGTACTCATTACTGCGTGCCCGTTACAGCGTACTCATTACTGCGTAGGTTAAAGATGTTACTGTGATGAAGACCGCTTGTTTCGACAATATTCACGGGTGTGTGAGTTTTTTAAATTACCTCCGCCTCCCCAAACTTCACCCACAAAAAAAATTCCTTTCCCATATTTTGGATTTGAAAAATGAACCTCACGATTGTGAGATCAGCGGTCTAACCTCTCGGCCATGCACCAGACCGGATCATTGTTTATAAATATCCTTGTCGTTGTAAAATATCCTTGTCGTTGTAAAATATCCTTGTCGTTGTAAAATATCCTTGTCGTTGTAAAATATCCTTGTCGTTGTAAAATATCCTTGTCGTTGTAAAATATCCTTGTCGTTGTAAAATATCCTTGTCGTTGTAAAATATCCTTGTCGTTGTAAAATATCCTTGTCGTTGTAAAATATCCTTGTCGTTGTAAAATATCCTTGTCGTTGTAAAATTTCTTGTGCCAGTCATTTTGTGTCTCTTAGTAGTCACATACAACCTCCGTGGGTGTCTCTGTCGACATCCATGACAGGTGCTAGTTCTACTAATATTAACTATCTAATACCCTCGTCAATACACAGCAGGATACCACACAGTGAAATATTAACAATGAGGTACAGCCTACAATGAAATATTAACAATGAGGTACAGCCTACAATGAAATATTAACAATGAGGTACAGCCTACAATGAAATATTAACAATGAGGTACAGCCTACAATGAAATATTAACAATGAGGTACAGCCTACAATGAAATATTAACAATGAGGTACAGCCTACAATGAAATATTAACAATGAGGTACAGCCTACAATGAAATATTAACAATGAGGTACAACCTACAATGAAATATTAACAATGAGGTACAGCCTACAATGAAATATTAACAATGAGGTACAGCCTACAATGGAATATTAACAATGAGCCGACATGAACAAATGATGAAGTGGAATGTAGAGTATCTGTCAAGTTTAATATCACCTGTAGTTATGTAGAACATCAGAGTGAGTTCTCACATAGAACATCCACTACACAGTGAGTTCTCACATAGAACATCCACTACACAGTGAGTTATGACATAGAACATCCACTACACAGTGAGTTCTCACATAGAACATCCACTACACAGTGAGTTCTGACATAGAACATCCACTACACAGTGAGTTCTCACATAGAACATTCACTACACAGTGAGTTCTGACATAGAACATCCACTACACAGTGAGTTCTGACATAGAACATCCACTACACAGTGAGTTCTCACATAGAACATCCACTACACAGTGAGCTTCTCGTGTGAAGGGAAGCAGGCTCAAGAGAGTCTAATCGTGAATAGGTTATGCTGAGGGTACAGTTAAACATATTTGCGCCCCAGAAGACATAAATCCTGGCATGAAATGGACGCCTATTCCTACGGTCTTGCAAGAGGCAGTCAAGACCACCATTATACTCAATAGAGAGTGCAGGAAACACTGCCACGTAATTGGGGATGATGAGGTCGAGGCACTCATCTGTGTGTATATTGATGACATGTTGTGATTTGCACGGACTGATCGGTCATCCGTCACCACCGATGCGCATGCGCCTTTACTGCCAGATCAAAAGGAAGAACAGTACGCGTAACCAGTGGTGCCTTTACCGCAACAATAAGCAGTCTAACAATGGAAGTTGCCGTAACGCAGGCACTTAACTGGCTGGAATCGCAAGCCTATTCCCATGCGTACATACTAAGTGATTCACTGAATATGATTCAGAAAGTCAAAAGAGGTGATGTACGTAGGGAATGGGTGGTGTCATTAGAGAGAGCAGTAATGCGGACATCACAGAGAAAATGCATTCTTATCTTTGTCCTCGGTGACGCCGGAGTGAAAGAAAGCGAACAGGCCGAACAATTAGCTAGCCTCGCCACCACAACAGATGGTCAGCCTATGTACCGAGCAGGCATACTCATTGCTTTTCGTGAGTCCCCACAATCAGATGATTTTGAGATGAATGAGTATGAGTCAATATCGAGAATGCGAGAACTGGGAGTAAGGATAGGTGTGGCCCGTAGAGAACACTAACAAAGATTTCAAAAAAGCAGTGAACCAACATAGAACCGGAACCATCAGCCGTTATACCCTGAAAGATTTACTGAAGTGGAGATCGAAGCACCTATGGACGTGCCCGGTGTGCGAATCAACAGACCTAATACGTATTATAATGTCTCCAACAGTGTGATATCAGTTACTAATTATGTATAATGTCTCCAACAGTGTGATATCAGTTACTAATTATGTATAATGTCTCCAACAGTGTGATATCAGTTACTAATTATGTATAATGTCTCCAACAGTGTGATATCAGTTACTAATTATGTATAATGTCTCCAACAGTGTGATATCAGTTACTAATTATGTATAATGTCTCCAACAGTGTGATATCAGTTACTAATTATGTATAATGTCTCCAACAGTGTGATATCAGTTACTAATTATGTATAATGTCTCCAACAGTGTGATATCAGTTACTAATTATGTATAATGTCTCCAACAGTGTGATATCAGTTACTAATTATGTATAATGTCTCCAACAGTGTGATATCAGTTACTAATTATGTATAATGTCTCCAACAGTGTGATATCAGTTACTAATTATGTATAATGTCTCCAACAGTGTGATATCAGTTACTAATTATGTATAATGTCTCCAACAGTGTGATATCAGTTACTAATTATGTATAATGTCTCCAACAGTGTGATATCCGCTGTTATCAATGTCTTTTTCCAGTTGCGTCGCCGGATCTGATGGAAAAAATTGTAACGTCATCGGCGTAATGAAATGTTTTTCACAGAAAAGTTGGAAGTCACGTGATCAATTTTAGCGACAACACCTGCTGAATGACTTGCAGGAATACAATAGATTATCTCCTGCTTTCATCTGGGACAGCTCGACGACGGGTATTCTGAACGCCTGTCAAATTGTAAGACGGAACGTCTGATCCTTCTACTAGATGTGAACCGGTGTCTGGGTTATTTTCTTGGGTCCCTGGAAGTTTCAAAGGTGAGATCAGTACTAGAGATTGCTGGCACACTTGTACCTCAAGTTTGAACATCAGAATTTCCTTCATGTTGCGGCGCGGCGGATATATTTTTTCCTTTCTTCTTGCAGAAAGCGGATGGTGTGTCTCGCCAGTGAACCAGATATGAAATAGGGGAAATCAGATTACAAGTCAGCGGAGAGTCAGCGGTAAAAATCTTTAATCAAAGAGTGACAGAAGTGATAGATACATGTGGTCAGAAACGATCCACACCTGTGGAAGAGAAATGGGGTTGGGGGGGGGGGGGTGGTCAAGGAGATTAGTGGAACACGCGGAAACATAACGCATTTGATCTAATCAGGGGGGGGGGATGTGCTTTCTTGTCATCGAATAGGGTAAGAACAATGAACTTCTGTATAATAATGACAAAAATAATCACAAACATAGTAACCATAATAAATGATGACAGTGAATAAAGTTGCACCGAAGACAGATGTGTCGGGCCATTGGCGCACAGAAAACGGCGACGCACCCCATTTTCATTCTCTGGACTACATTCTGCTGGAAATCTAGTAGGAACATGGTTGGGTTAGAAGTGAAATCCAGTGGGAGTTTGAGAATGTGCCCTGCTACAAGAGAAATCCAGTGGGAGTTTGAGAATGTGTCCTGCTACAAGAGAAATCCAGTGGGAGTTTGAGAATGTGCCCTGCTACAAGAGAAATCCAGTGGGAGTTTGAGAATGTGCCCTGCTACAAGAGAAATCCAGTGGGAGTTTGAGAATGTGCCCTGCTACAAGAGAAATCCAGTGGGAGTTTGAGAATGTGTCCTGCTACAAGAGAAATCCAGTGGGAGTTTGAGAATGTGCCCTGCTACAAGAGAAATCCAGTGGGAGTTTGAGAATGTGCCCTGCTACAAGAGAAATCCAGTGGGAGTTTGAGAATGTGTCCTGCTACAAGAGAAATCCAGTGGGAGTTTGAGAATGTGCCCTGCTACAAGAGAAATCCAGTGGGAGTTTGAGAATGTGCCCTGCTACAAGAGAAATCCAGTGGGAGTTTGAGAATGTGCCCTGCTACAAGAGAAATCCAGTGGGAGTTTGAGAATGTGCCCTGCTACAAGAGAAATCCAGTGGGAGTTTGAGAATGTGCCCTGCTACAAGAGAAATCCAGTGGGAGTTTGAGAATGTGCCCTGCTACAAGAGAAATCCAGTGGGAGTTTGAGAATGTACGCTGAAGAAGAAGACGAGAAGTACAGGATGGCACAAAAACAAGTTTATATACAGCAAATATATACAGCAAATAACATAGCCACTTCAGAACACCCTCTACCCAGTACTGCAGATAGGGGGTGACGGTTGTGGGGTGTTAAACTCTACCTCCCCTTCCTCAGCGAATTGGAACATGGTTTTTAGGACTAGGAGATTGGCCGTAACCACCCCCACCCCCGACACACTCCCATCCTCACGTAGTGATGTTTTTACAAGAACATAATCAATTTGTTATCAAAAATCAATTATTTGAGAAACCTTATCGCACGAATAGCGTATTTTTCTTTTCTTAAATGAAATTCCCTGCTTATCAGATTATATAATTTTCTACTTATATATATATATATATACTAGAAGCAGCAATACGTGCTGTTGCCCGGGCGAGAACATACAAAAATAAAATAGAAAAGATGCGAATATTATTCTTATAATGTAGCCATGACTTTGATATGTATTAGTGTCAACATATTAAACACACAAAATTAAAATCAAACTTCTCTTTGTTGGAACACGACACATTCCCTCCCATAATATACTTCACGCTCGTACTTGACGCATATACTTGACGCTCGTACTTGACGCTCGTACTTGACGCATATACTTGACGCTCGTACGAACTGAGCTATTCCAGACAGACAACAGACAGTGTAAAATTCTAACTTTATAAACAAATTGTCTGCTCTGTGTGTCATGTAGTGTGTGTCATGTCGTGTGTGTCATGTAGCGTGTGTCATGTAGCGTGTGTCACGTAGTGTGTGTCATGTAGTGTGTGTCATGTAGTGTGTGTCATGTAGTGTGTGTCACGTAGCGTGTGTCATGTAGCGTGTGTCATGTAGTGTGTGTCTCATGTCGTGTGTGTCATGTAGTGTGTGTCATGTAGTGTGTGTCATGTAGTTTGTGTCATGTAGTTTGTGTCATGTGATAAATTCTTTCCAGATGGCAATGATCTCAATGTCTAGATTAGAATTGAAGAAAACAACAGAAAATCTCATATAAACAGTAATTATGTGAATCGCTGACAGATAAGAACATATACGGCATCAAGTAAGTGGCAAAGAGAATGAATATTTAGTTTATTGCAACAGAATAAACATCGATTGAAATGAAAAATAGTTTCTAAGTCTATAGATTTGTTTACAGGTTTTTGAGGAATGGAGGCGTAGGTGTATAAATATCCACACAAGTCTAGAGATACAATCAGAACAACAACAGGGAAATTCTACAATAAATATGATACAGAAATCCAGGCAATTAGTGTGACAACTAAAAACTGCTAACTCAAATCCTGGCCCGCAGCCCATGGTATTTCTGACAGATGTAAGGTCAGTGCTTCAAGCTCTCCAGTCTGGAAAACTAACAGACTTGAAAAAACTACTTAATGGACTGTCATACCAGGATAGGGTAACCATGCAGTGGATACCCTCTCACTGTTGAATACCAGGAAATGAAAAAGCAGACCAGCTGGCTAAGGAAGGTGCTGCCGAAGACCAACCAGATATACCAATCACCTACCATCAGAAAAAACAGATGATCAAGTCAATAAGAAAGCTACAAACACCAACACAAGATGACTATCACATTATGAACAGATCAGAACAAGTTATAATTCTACGTCTCAGAACAGGACACAACCGACTCCGCAGTCACATGTATACAAAGTTCAAGATTGGCAACACGGCCATGTGGACAGGCAGCACAGAGTGCCAAACTTATACTTCAAGAGTGTTCTGAGTATGAAACGCTGAGGCAGACATATTGGCCAGAGGAAACAACACTGGAATCAAAACTGTATGGGACACTGTAGGAACTACAGAAGACAGTGGGTTTTCTTCAGGAGACAGAATTACAGATATAGACATGTTTCAAGTGAACGAAAGAAGAAGGTGTTTGATCTTTGTATTTGTACACCGGCCAAAGGTAAAAGGTTAACCAATCATACCATTGGTCAGCTTGCCGGAGCACATAACTTTTAAGATTATCTGCGAACGCCACCCAAATGTAATTGACAAAATAGGAAAGCTATACGGAGTAGATTTTCGTCGTTCTACGTTCTAAATTCAAGAAACCCATGTGTTATAGAAAAAACCGGAGTTACGGAGTTATATATATATATATATATAAACATTATGTATAATATATGCAAGCAGTGTGGTGTATTTCAATTTATTTTGACAAAACGGTCTGCCCATGTCGTTTCAGAATGTGTCCAGACGCTTCCATCCAATAACTTGATACTAACGAATCTCACTTCCGCTTGGGCAGACGATTTCAGGTGTCTGGCCTTGAATCCAGTGTCAGGTGACAACAGGACTTCACCAGGTGTTATCTCTGTGATGGTAGACAGGAAACTTACAGGTAGACCGCTTTTATGTTCACCCACACCATAATACACACACCCATATACAGCATAATCCACACACACACACCACACATGTACACCATAATCAACACACACATTAACAATATAATCCATACACACCACATACACACACATACAACATCCACACACCAAATACACACCACATACAACATCCACACACCACATACACACACATACAACATCCACACACCACATACACACCACATACAACATCCACACACCACATACACACACATACAACATCCACACACCACATACACACATACATCCACACACCACATACAACATCCACACACCACATACACACACATACAACATTCACAACATCCACACACCACATATACACACATACAACATCCACACACCACATACACAACATAATCTACACACATATACACAACACTCGTATTATTTCACCACCACCCTCCCTCTTCCCTATAAGAATTGCGAGCAATAGAGATTTTGTATCTTGTATGTGTCATATCTTTACACGTAAGTGGAGGTTATGTGGAGGTTTTGTGGAGGTTATGTGGAGGTTATGTGGAGGTTATGTGGAGTTTATGTAGAGTTTATGTGGAGGTTATGTGGAGGTTATGTAGAGGTTATGTGGAGGTTTATGTGGAGGTTTATGTGGAGATTATGTGGAGGTTATGTGGAGGTACGGGACACACATGCACCTCCACTCTCTCACTTTAATATTCTTAGCACATACACACACACACACTGCAATAATGTCAAATCCACATGATGGTCTGATTGATGGAGCTGTCGACTGACTGATTGATGGAGCTGTCGACTGAGGCGGTGGATAGTTTCCACTTTTCAACTCAGATGTTTATAGAAATATGTATTACACTATAGAACATTCTAGGAAAACATTTGACCAGTACATCAATAACTGACCTGTACATCAATAACTGACTTGTACATCAATAACTGACTTGTACATCAATAACTGACCTGTACATCAATAACTGACCTGTACATCAATAACTGACCAGTACATCAATAACTGACTTGTACATCAATAACTGACCTGTACATCAATAACTGACTTGTACATCAATAACTGACTTGTACATCAATAACTGACTTGTACATCAATAACTGACCTGTACATCAATAACTGACTTGTACATCAATAACTGACTTGTACATCAATAACTGACCTGTACATCAATAACTGACTTGTACATCAATAACTGACCTGTACATCAATAACTGACTTGTACATCAATAACTGACTTGTACATCAATAACTGACTTGTACAGCAATAACTGACCAGTACATCAATAACTGACCAGTACATCAATAACTGACGTGTACATCGATAACTGACTTGTACATCAATAACTGACTTGTACATCGATAACTGACTTGTACATTAATAACTGACTTGTACATCAATAAGTGACTTGTACATCAATAACTGACCAGTACATCAATAACTGACTTGTACAAAGACTGTCTCAGCATCGGGGAGTGACAGTTGTAGAATTTGAGGGTCATAGGTATAGAACACTTTCTTTCGTTCTCTGGTTCTCTATGTGATGTCTACACCATCAAACATAGAACACTTTCTTTCGTTCTCTGGTTCTCTATGTGATGTCTACACCATCAAACATAGAACACTTTCTTTCGTTCTCTGGTTCTCTATGTGATGTCTACACCATCAAACATAGAACACTCAAAGGATGACTGACTTCAATGAAATGCGAGATTTTGTGAAAGACACAATGAAGGAGTGAATGGACGTTAGAATAGTTTCTTCAAACCTGAAAGTGTCATGTTTCGAATAAATTCATCTGTTCCCTGAAACCTGAAAGTGTCATGTTTCGAATAAATTCATCTGTTCCCTGAAACCTGAAAGTGTCATGTTTCGAATAAATTCATCTGTTCCCTGAAACCTGAAAGTGTCATGTTTCGAATAAATTCATCTGTTCCCTGAAACCTGAAAGTGTCATGTTTCGAATAAATTCATCTGTTCCCTGAAACCTGAAAGTGTCATGTTTCGAATAAATTCATCTGTTTCTTGAAACCATTTTTGCTTCGTATATTTGGCAGTCTTTGCAATGAATTGATTCCCCCGGGGTACAGCCCTGGTATTGTCGAAGGGTATTCTCATGGAAACTTATCAAGTGTATCTGGAGTTATCTTGCTTGACGTATCACTGACAACATGACCCAAATCTTGAATCAGCATAAAGGAAAGACATTTTTTTTTCATTTTTCAAATCACGGGTATACTTTGTGAATTATTATGGCAACGTTTGGCTATTGAAGATGCGAAAATCTGGCATTTCTGTGGAAGTTTGTCTACGTGATCGATTAGTTTATGATTGATTGACTTTCGACTGTCTTGATACGATAACAGTAATGATAATGTGTCCGGCTCCTGGGCGGGGTGGTACAGAACCCGTCTGTGACGGCTAGGGCACCGAGTTCGATCCCCGCCACAGGTAATTGTCGGACTGTTCAGAAAGCATTGACAGACTACTGACGTATTTATATTTCCTAGAAAGTCACTACAGCCAAAAAATATTTCATTGATAACCACGTCCTGACCAGGATATGCTAGCAATTTAATGATAATGTTACGTTGTTACAATTTAATGATAATGTTACGTTGTTACAATTTAATGATAATGTTACGTTGTTACAATTTAATGATAATGTTACGTTGTTACAATTGCTTGAAGAACTAATAAACATGTCAACTATAGATACTGTAATATTTTTACAATTAGTAACAGAACTAATGAATACGCGAGAATGCCCAGTGTAAAATATCCTCAATGAAGGAACAATGATCATGATTTACTCTACGTTGAGGATTAATGGGGATCAAGAAACGAACAAACAAACACACGTATGTGCCTATTGGATCACAGCGTAGAATAAATCCCTGTTCCTTCGTTTACAATATTTTACATTGAGTATTTCGACTTATTTGTTATTTTTCTGTTACCGTGGCCCGAAAAGGGGAGCAACAAATAGCACCACTATTTACCTATTATAGAAGAAGAAGAGTTTGATTAGTAATAGTAAGATATTACTTTTTCCTTAATGTTACCACTTATCTGTGTTACCGCAGCTCTCTCCACTTTGTCATATATTCACTGAACACTTTATTACAGTCTTGATTTGTCTGTGTATTTATATTTGGGTATTGAGAGAAAGGCAATATCTGTGAGATGATTTCTCCTCCTTTGTTTGGTTTGTGAGATATTTTCTCCTCCATTGTTTGGTTTGTGAGATGATTTCTCCTCCTTTGTTTGGTTTGTGAGATGATTTCTCCTCCTTTGTTTGGTTTGTGAGATATTTTCTCCTCCTTTGTTTGGTTTGTGAGATATTTTCTCCTCCTTTGTTTGGTTTGTGAGATATTTTCTCCTCCTTTGTTTGGTTTGTGAGATATTTTCTCCTCCTTTGTTTGGTTTGTGAGATATTTTCTCCTCCTTTGTTTGGTTTGTGAGATATTTTCTCCTCCTTTGTTTGGTTTGTGAGATATTTTCTCCTCCTTTGTTTGGTTTGTGAGATATTTTCTCCTCCTTTGTTTGGTTTGTGAGATGATTTCTCCTCCTTTGTTTGGGAGATAATTGTTTCTGTGTTTGGTAGATGATCCCTTATTTGCTGATGTCGTCGAATACTAGGAACCATATTTAGAAAAATAACTAACCGACCAATGCCGTTAGAACGCTGGCGTAGTTGATCAGTGCTGAACTTGAGTATCAGTTTATTGCGGGGACCACGAGTACAAAATAATAGTCATAACATGACCTGCAGTACAATTATATACTAGTATCGAAACACAAGTACAGATGACGTTTCGACTAGAAAGCCTTGTTGAGACACAAGGGAAACATAGGTAAGGTTTAAAAAATTAAAAAAGTGTATAAGGTTGACTTAATTGTAGTGGATGTTCTTATAGTCCTAACCTTTCAATGAAGCCGCACGCTGTAACCTTGCCAAACGCTTGTAACAAAGCACGCAACTTTGCAGCTTGAAGTGATAGTCCTCAATCTCCCCTAACAAACATTTAGATTGTAAGCAAGTCGTAGTGAGCTGGTTGTCAACTCGCGGCTTCTTGTGGCGAAAACGAACGGCTTAACTAGGCAACCGTATGAGGCGATATGTCAGACCATGAGTGGCGCAAATACAACGGCGACACATTTTCGTTCTCTTATCTACATCAGATTCAGCCGAAGTGTGAGAATGTGTCCTGCTACAAGAGATTCAGCCGAAGTGTGAGAATGTGTCCTGCTACAAGTGATTCAGCCGAAGTGTGAGAATGTGTCCTGCTACAAGAGATTCAGCCGAAGTGTGAGAATGAACGAGTTTGAGAATGTGTCCTGCTACAAGAGATTCAGCCGAAGTGTGAGAATGAACGCTGAAGAAGAAGTCTGTTGAAGGGAAAACACGAAAGAAAAAGGGACATATTATAAACAGCTCATTCTAAACAAGGAAAAATAAGGGAAAATGTACGACACAAACAGGGTAGGCAACATATTAATCATGTATTTCTATGTAGGTTCGTTATTTGTCTGTTATCTTTTTTTTCCTGCTGAAGGCTTTCTAGTCAAAACGTCGTATGTCCTTATGTTTCATTGCTTGTATATCGTGCTTACTTTTGGTAACACATCAATCCATTTACTTTTACACCTGAATTCGTATTGTATTACCGAAGCCCCTACATGTTGATCACTTGTTGAGTTGTTCCTTAACACTTGTCATTTACCTGTCATACATGTCGTAAATGGTGACTGAGAGAGTTTTCATGACAAGAGGGGCGGGGGAGTGGCTGTTGCATGGCATCTCATACAAGGTTAATGTGAACTGTTAATGTGAAGGTTAATAACGTTTCATTCAAGGAAAAGTAATTCACACAAAAAATACATATCCGTGTCATTCACACAAGTAGTACACCTCCGTGTCATTCACACAAGTAGTACACCTGTGTCATTCACAGACGAAGTACACTTCTGTGTAATTTACACAAGTACACCTCTGTGTCATTCACACAAGTACACCTCTGTTTTATTCACACAAGTACACCTCTGTGTCATTCACACAACAAGGACACATCTGTGTCATTCACACAAGTACACCTCTGTGTCATTAACACAACAAGGACACCTCTGTGTCATTCACACAAGTAGACCTCTGTGTCATTCACACACGACGTAAACCTCTGTCATTCACACAAGTGTACCTCTGTGTCAATCACACAAGTACACCTCTGTGTCATTCACACACGAAGTAGACCTCTGTGTCATTCACACACGAAGTAGACCTCTGTGTTATTCACACAAGAAGTATACACACATCCTTGTCATTCACACAATAAGTGCACCTCTGTGTTATTCACACAAGAAAAACATGTCCGTGTCATTCACACAAGAAAACATGTGAAGACTTAGATAAAGATGAAGTGTTATGCTGCTTATATGCGCGCAGGTGATGTGTCAGACTATGATTAAGTAAACCCACTCATGTCAGAAAAATGTATTTTCAAGAAACAACTAAAACGCGAGTGAATGCCATACTTTGAGAGCTCTATATTCAAGTAAGGTTTCTCTGTTGGACATGCAGTGTTCCCTCCATCTTAAATGTCTTTTATTCTGATGACAAACGAATTGTTCATACAAATATGTCCTGACGTGGATTGCAGTGGATAATTGCTGTGACAAATAAAGATAATTATCATTTACCTGTTTGAAAACTATAATTTAGCAATTGATGAAGCCAGCGCGTATACAAGCTACAAACAAATTGGTACAATAGAAAAACAGTGTCACGTCTGTGTGACAGATTATCTTTTTGAAAAGACGCCCCTTCCTTTTAGTGACGTTCATTCAAACTTATTTGATTCTTGAGGGTTCTCCGAGTGTGAAGGCTTGTTGAAGGTTTCTATAATGGATGCTACTTAGTTTGTTTTATTTGTAAAATTTACAGAAAAATATTTTTTTTCAATAACCCCTGACCGCAGAGGGGTGCGGATGTCTCATCACATCAGGGACGAACGAGCAACTGGAACATCCAGCGTGCACTAGTTAATATTAACTTTTCGTAAATTAGTAAATGCAAAATAAAACATTAATAGAGCTATTTGAAATAATTCTTTGAAATCAAAGAAGAAGAAGAAGAATAGGGTGCGATTTAGGGAATATGAGTAGGCTGTTTTATGTGTATCTATCTGTGGTGAATGTTACTCGTGGGGTGGTGAATGTTACTCTTGTGGTGGTGAATGTTACTCTTGTGGTGGTGAATGCTACTCTTGTGGTGGTGAATGCTACTCTTGTGGTGGTGAATGTTACTCTTGTGGTGGTGAATGTTACTCTTGTGATGATGAAAGCTAGTGGGTTTGTGGATGCTACTCATGGAAGTGGTGAACGTTAGTCGTGTGAGTGGTGAACGTTAGTCGTGTGAGTGGTGAACATTAGTCGTGTGAGTGGTGAACATTATTCGTGTGAGTGGTGAACGTTAGTCGTGTGAGTGGTGAACGTTAGTCGTGTGAGTGGTGGACGTTAGTCGTGTGAGTGGTGAACGTTAGTCGTGTGAGTGGTGAACGTTAGTCGTGTGAGTGGTGAACGTTAGTCGTGTGATTGGTGAACATTATTCGTGTGAGTGGTGAACGTTATTCGTGTGAGTGGTGGACGTTAGTCGTGTGAGTGGTGAACGTTAGTCGTGTGAGTGGTGAACGTTAGTCGTGTGAGTGGTGAACGTTAGTCGTGTGAGTGGTGAACGTTAGTCGTGTGAGTGGTGAACATGTGAGTGGCGAACGTGTGAGTGGCGAACGTGTGAGTGGTGAACGTTAGGAACGTGAGGAACGGAATGAGCGAGAAATCATAATGCAACAAACGAGATCTCAAAGCAGGATAACACAAGGATAACACGAGGATAACACAAGGTACATGTAACAAGCAGGATAACACAAGGTACATGTAACAAGCAGGATAACACAAGGTACATGTAACAAGCAGGATAACACAAGGTACATGTCAAAATGAACGGAAATGGGTACACGTGTTAGCAATATTAGCCCATCAAATAAACAACGATTTAAGCAATATTAGCCCATCAAATAAACAACGATTTAAGCAATATTAGCCCATCAAATAAACAACGATTTAAGCAATATTAGCTCATCAAATAAACAACGATTTACGCAATATTAGCCCATCAAATAAACATCGATTTAAGCAATATTAGCCAGTAAAATAAACAACGATTTAAGGTCGAAATCTCTTGTCACCTTCACCTTAAAGAAATGGAACGTGATTACTAGGACAGTTTACAAACGATGGTACATTCTCTGAATAAAAAATTTACATATAAGCTAAACAAGCTATAACTTAGGGCCCCCACCTTCTTGGGAGCCCCTAAAATTATATTTGGCACTGACATATATATGGACTTATAAAGGGCCCCATATCTTAAATAGCGTACGGCCTTATCAAGTCTAAATCCGGCGCTGGAATACAAATTAAATGTATCCAACTGACTTCAATCTTTTTTGGGATGTTACATGGGCTTAATTCTAGCTGTTGTGTGGGCTTAATTCAGGCTGTTACATGGGCTTAATTCAGGCTGTTACATGGGCTTAATTCTGACTGTTACATAGGCTTAATTCTGACGGTTACATGGGCTTAATTCTGACGGTTACATGGGCTTAATTCTGACGGTTACATGGGCTTAATTCTGACGGTTACATGGGCTTAATTCTGTTTTCATAATTTTCTTAGACATGTGTTGACATTAACATTTCTTGATGTGTTATTTGCTGTTATAATTATTATATATCTGTTCAAGCGGAGATCTTGTGTTCTCGTCGTTATTCCATTTTATTGTAGATGTTTACATCATCTGTTAAGTAGTGCTAGGCTAGACATCTGTAACATATATTTCTCTGTGTAACATATATTTCTCTCTGTAACATATATTTCTCTCTGTAACATATATTTCTCTCTGTAACATATATTTCTCTCTGTAACATAATTGCTTTGTTACTTGTGTTATTGCCACACGTACTTGATTTCTTGATATTTTCTGACGCTTTTTTGTGTGTTGGTAATTATATATATGCTTTAGAACATTACGCTCTCTGATAATATTAAGATCTCTGACAATATTAAGCTCTCTAATAATATTAAGCTCAGAATAATAGGCTGACTTTATGCTTGCTCTTTGTAAGAGCATTGGGCTCTCTATTAGAACAATAAGCTCCTTATGACAACATTAAGCTATCTCTGGGAACATTAAGCTCCCTGTGAGAACATTAATCTCTCTGATAATATTAAGCTCTGATAATATTAAGCTCTGATAATATTAAGCTCTGAGAACATTAAGCTCTTTCTGAGAACAGTAAGCTCTCTCTGAGAACATTAAGTTCTATATAACATTCAGCTCTATATAACATTAAGCTCTCTCTGAGAACATTAAGCTCTATATAACATTAAGCTCTCTCTGAGAACATTAAGCTCTCTCTGAGAACATTCAGCTGTATTTGAAAATAGTAAGCTCTCTCCCTCTCTCTCCCTCTCCGTCCCTCTCTCTATCTCTTCCTCTGTCTCTCCCTCTTCCTCTGTCTCTTCCTCTTTCTCTCTATCTCTCCCTCTCTAAGAACATTTCGCTCTGGCTAAGAACATTCAACTCTCTCTCAGAGAACATTGTCAACATCCGGATCTATTCCCTCCCCCCCCCCCCCCCCATATTTGCTAAACTTGTGTCCCACCAATATACTTACAATTATGTCATTCAATTGTCTTGCCATTGATATTTGTGATATTTCTTCTTCCTTCATTCTCAAACTCCTACAGATTAGCAGGCTGGAGTCCGGGGAATGGAATGCGTTTTTGTGTATTATTAATTCTCATCCCGTATGTTTTACATGTAAGTCCCAGTGTATGCTGCTTCTTCTATCAGTCCGTCTTTTCCTGCATGTCCTGTTGTCTGTGTGACAGCAGGCATATCCGTCTTTTCCTGCATGTCCTGTTGTCTGTGTGACAGCAGGCATATCCGTCTTTTCCTGCATGTCTTGTTGTCTGTGTGACAGCAGACATATCCGTCTTTTCCTGCATGTCCTGTTGTCTGTGTGACAGCAGACATATCCGTCTTTTCCTGCATGTCCTGTTGTCTGTGTGACAGCCGAAATAGGTCATCTACACAATCCAGATCCTACAATTGCTTATGAAATGCCCCACTGTATCCGTCTTTTCCTTCTTTTAGTTGTTTGTATCATCACCAAATCTATAACATGGACAGATTGTCGGAGATAATAAACATCCTTGTCTGACTCCTGTTTTAACTTGAAATAGTTCTCATAACTTTCCTCTGTGAACTACCCAGCATGTGAGTCGCATATAGAATTCCTGTATTATTTTAACATACATTTCTCCGGTATTCTCTCAGTATATTCTACATCACTGTTCAGTTTATACTGTCAAAAGCTTTCTTCAAAGTCTACACAATTTACACCCAGAGATATCTGCCATTCGTTAGATTGCTCTATAATATTTCTAATTATCATTACGTCTAGATGTACGATAACACGTATTATACCACTGTATTATCAATTATCGATCTGGTAGATGTGTAATTAATTTAGAAATGCCCAAATTACAAGAAAACAGGAACCATGTTTTCAACATACTGTACATTTAAATAAAATATTTGAAATAATTCAGTGCCTTTACTTCAGGTATGCCCCCGACTGCAAATATTATTCCAGGAATGAGACAAAAATTACAAGTGGAAATTGGGTCCGATATCACTTTGGAGTGTCCTAGTTACGGTCATCAAGGAGTTAAAATTATTTGGAGAAAATATGGAGGAAGTCTTCCACTTGGGAGGTTCAATCTTTCAATGTTTGGTAAGTTTCTGAGATTCAATCTTTCAATGTTTGGTAAGTTTCTGAGATTCACTCTTTCAATGTTTGGTAAGTTTCTGAGATTCAATTTTTCAATGTTTGGTAAGTTTCTGAGATTCAATCTTTCAATGTTTGGTAAGTTTCTGAGATTCAATCGTTCAATGTTTGGTAAATTTCTGAGATTCAATCTTTCAATGTTTGGTAAGTTTCTGAGATTCAATCTTTCAATGTTTGGTAAGTTTCTGAGATTCATTCTTTCAATGTTTGGTAAGTTTCTGAGATTCAATCGTTCAATGTTTGGTAAGTTTCTGAGATTCAATCTTTCAATGTTTGGTAAGTTTCTGAGATTCAATCTTTCAATGTTTGGTAAGTTTCTGAGATTCAATCTTTCAACGTTTGGTAAGTTTCTGAGATTCAATCTTTCAATATTTGGTAAGTTTCTTAGATTCAATCTTTCAATGTCTGCTCTTTTTCTCCATGTCTTAGCTTCTTCTACTTCTTGTTCGTAGTTGAACATGTGTAAACAGCACGTCAGGTTTTCTGAATAAATGCTGCTGTAGTTGGATATTCCTCCGTTATCTAGCTGTGCTGTGTGATACCATTGTTGCTGGAGTACCTCTCGGCCTGGTTTCAGCACTACTGATTGCTTGGACAGGACTGTGATCCTGCTGGATGTCAGGGACGGCCTGACCAATCTTAGTTTCCAGCCTCTGTTGCCTGGACTACGCCCCTTCTCCACGTCAAGTAGTTGGCCTTGATGGGGGCATGTCTTAGTTTAATTTAGCCTTTTTGATGTAGTCATAGTATAGCCCTCTCCGCCCCCTTATATGTTCTATACTTTTGTTATTCTATATAAAGTATTATGTAATTTGCTTATGTGTTATTCCATTGTCTTTTTCTATCGTTTATGTTATTCTATTATGTTGTTATTCATATATTTTATGTTATTCATGTTTTTATGTTATTCATGTTTTTATGTTATTCATATTTTTATGTTATTCATGTTTTTATGTTACTCTATATATTTTATGTTATTCATGTTTTTATGTTATTCATGTTTTTATGATATTCTGTATACCGTGTTCTTCGTTATATTTAACTTATTCATCCTGCATATTATATATTATTTACATTGCACCTACTTTCCCATTCTGTTATTTACATTGCACCTACTTTCCCATTCTGTAATTTACATTGCACCTACTTTCCCATTCTGTTATTTACATTGCACCTACTTTCCCATTCTGTTATCTGGTATGAGTACATGAGTTATGTTACCTTTCCTTCCATGAGCTTTACTTGGCCAGAGACCGACCGAACACATGTAATGACCATTGGAAACGGTGGCATCTTGTACTAAAGCAGATATATGCATTTAACAGTTATTTTGTGTTTCTTATAGTCCAGGTCGTGTGGCGTCAGTCATCACACAGCCGTGTGTCTCATGTGTTGTCCAACATTTCTTATAGTCCAGGCCGTGTGGCGTCAGTCATCACACAGCCGTGTGTCTCATGTGTTGTCCAACATTTCTTATAGTCCAGGCCGTGTGGCGTCAGTTACGATGTTTGTTCAACTAATTGACACTGAAATATTATCGGGTACAATGTTATCAATATGTATTATTTCTTCTTCTTTAATCAGTCTCTTCTCACGAAACATCTTGTATTTTTCTTGAATGTGAATTATTTTATTGCTCAGGTAACTTGAAAATTCATTCAGCACAATACGAAGACGCAGGGACATACACGTGCAGCAGCGCAACTAATAACAAGATGGAGAGACAAATTCTTCTGGAAATGTTAACACCTCCTGTTGTCCACGTTCTCAGGAGTCCCAGACTGGCGGTATTACCTGGGAGCCGTGTGGAGATGGCATGTTCTGTAACTGGGCTTCCTGAACCGGACCTAACGTGGTTTCATAACGGTCATGTGGTGACACACAAGCATGAAGGTACACCTATATGTTCTCAGGGAGGAGCGGTGTTAGTGCACATCTTTCTGACAACCATTCTCGTTATGTGATGCGTTACAAGAAGGTTAAGCATTTGTATCTCATTCAGTCTGTACGTAATGTTTCTACTTTTAGTTTCACAACAGAGTGTAGCTAATGTAACGACACTTTGTACACACAACAGAATGTAGCTTTGTCCACTGTCTTCTCTGGTGAATAGCGTCTTAACCTTATATTTTTTTTTCAATCAGAAAGTGTTTCCTGTTCTAGAATAATCTTCATACTACCATCTGTTTTCAGGGTGCAGTTCAGAGATTAGAATGTTATGTCGTAATTAACAGCATGCCTAAAATATCTATATATTTCAAGAAACCAACACACCCGACTTCAGCACAGTTTGTTGGATAACTTTGACCTTCTAGAAAGTAGATGGTTATCCTCTCTCTTCTTAACTTAATCGCTTTTTACTACATGCATGGCAGGTGTTGGTGATATGTGCTCCACTTCTTAACTTACTCGTTTTTTACTACATGCATGGCAGGTGTTGGTGATATGTGCTCCACTTCCTGTATCCACACAAATCACATGACCTGTATCACCATGGCTACAGTTGTAAACACAAAATGAACAAGGCTGTACAGAAGAGTTCGGCTACCTAAGGTGTAGTTAGAGACCGGGACAAATCGTTTATGTAAGAACTGCGGTCTCATTGGACAACACCCTTCTAAAGTGACTAATTTGACGTCTACCGTGTTTTCAGTGGTCACTTTGTGTATACTTTGCGTCGATAGTGAATACCAATCACGGAAAAGTCAAATGACTCACTTTACAATGTTGTTTACCAATGAGACCTCAGGTCCTATGATAGATATGGCAGTCAGGCTGGGAACTAAACAAGTCAACTTGAGAGTTCAACTATAACCAACCTTAAATCAGATTTCTGGGATGGATGGTCAGTGACATGAACATCCTTTATGATTGGTCACTTTCTATAGTTAATCAATGGGAAAAAACGGATGAGTCGGATCAGTCAAGAGTAATGACTCAGCCATGACCGTCGACAATCTGTCTTACAATCTGTCTCACAATCTGTCTGTCTTACAATCTGTCTTACAATGCCAATCTATCTTACAATATGTCTTACAATCTGTCTTACAATATGTCTTAAAATCTATATTACAATCTGTCATACAATCTGTCTTACAAACTGTCTTACAATCTGTCTTTTAATCTGTCTTACAATCTGTCTTTTAATCTGTCTTACAATCTGTCTTACAATGCCAAATGATTACGGGGATGGTTCAGTGAATGTCAATTTGATGTGTTACTTGTACCCTTTTTCTAAATTCTCTGAGACATTTGGATGATGGGAATCGTCGAAGATGGATGTGTTGGCCCATTGGTGCAAAAAACATACAAGGTATTCCCATTCTCTGCATTACATGACTGCTAGAAATTTAGTAGACCCAGCTACTGCAACAAGAGAGATCCATTGAGTAGACCCAGCTACTGCAACAAGAGAGATCCATTTAGTAGACCCAGCTACTGCAACAAGAGAGATCCATTGAGTAGACCCAGCTACTGCAACAAGAGAGATCCATTTAGTAGACCCAGCTACTGCAACAAGAGAGATCCATTTAGTAGACCCAGCTACTGCAACAAGAGAGATCCATTTAGTAGACCCAGCTACTGCAACAAGAGAGATCTATTTAGTAGACCCAGCTACTGCAACAAGAGAGATCCATTTAGTAGACCCAGCTACTGCAACAAGAGAGATCCATTTAGTAGACCCAGCTACTGCAACAAGAGAGATCCATTGAGTAGACCCAGCTACTGCAACAAGAGAGATCCATTTAGTAGACCGAGCTACTGCAACAAGAGAGATCCATTTAGTAGACCGAGCTACTGCAACAAGAGAGATCCATTTAGTAGACCGAGCTACTGCAACAAGAGAGATCCATTTAGTAGACCGAGCTACTGCAACAAGAGAGATCCATTTAGTAGACCCAGCTACTGCAACAAGAGAGATCCATTTAGTAGACCCAGCTACTGCAACAAGAGAGATCCATTTAGTAGACCCAGCTACTGCAACAAGAGAGATCCATTTAGTAGACCCAGCTACTGCAACAAGAGAGATCCATTTAGTAGACACAACGACTGCTGTAAGAGAGATCCAGTGAAATCAATTTGCATTATAAAAGACAAAGTTTGTCAAGTAATCCATCTACAGCTAAAGTAGCCGGTCTCATGTGTGTAATCCATCTACAGCTAAAGTAACTGGTCTCATGTGTGTAACCATCTACAGCTAAAGTAACCGGTCTCATGTGTGTAACCATCTACAGCTAAAGTAACCGGTCTCATGTGTGTAATCCATCTACAGCTAAAGTAACCGGTCTCATGTGTGTAATCCATCTACAGCTAAAGTAACCGGTCTAGTGTGTGTAGTACAACTACAGCTAAAGTAACCGGTCTAGTGTGTGTAGTACAACTACAGCTAAAGTAACTGGTCTCGTGTGTAGTCGCGGCATCTCAGGTTTACAAACTGTAATCATTTTGACGTATTTCCAAGTTCAAGAAATAGCAGTTTCCTCCCTTCATAACCAGAAATCTGGTCTTCAAATGGACCCGTCGTTCAAAGCAATGATTGATGTTCAGATCAATATCAATTCACTTATTGAGGAGATGGTTGTTTGCTCCCTTGTCAGCTCCGAGACTAGCACATCTATTATCTGTCATAGAAGTATTCAGACATGGTAGGGGGTTCGTTTTTATAGAATGTGTACAGCTCCGTTTAATATGCGTTGTCTACCCGGAGTACAGCAGTTCTCAACACGTTATGTCCCAGAGTACAGCAGTTCTCAATACGTTATGTTTAGACCTCAGTGTAGACCATTCATTGTATGAAATATTTGGTTTAAAACAAACAAGATTGTCTGCAACTTCTCCCCATCGAGGCCAGCTCCTTGGCGTGGAGATGGGGCTTAGTCCAGCCAGCAGAGGCTGGAAACTAAGACTGGCCGGGCCCTCCCACATTCGGGCAGGACCACAGTCTTGCCTAGCAAGTAACGGTGCTGAAGTCAGCGACATTTGGCCAGAAGGCGCACCGCAACAATCAGAATGTCATGCATTATCGCACATGAATGTCTATATCTGCATTACCCCGTTATGGTGCTAACCCTGTGACGACTCACCAGGCAGGAGTAGCACCGGGCCCTATACCTCGAAAGGGCCCACCCCATACGACTGGAGGTCCTCTTCGATTGCCTTGTGGAGCCAGGAGGCACAAGAGTAATATCACTGACCAACAAATATTACCAACCAATGAGACACCACTTACAATAATGCACTGGAATGCTGAGGGTGTAAATAGCAAAAAAGATGGCTTTAGCAAGAAATTAGAATTAGAAAACACCCTTCACAAGGAACAGGTCAGCATTTGTTGCATACAAGAGACACACCTCAGCAAAGATGTAGCCTTTAAAATTGCAGGTTATCAGTGCTTTAGAGCTGATCGAATAGACAGAAGAAAAGGAGGTATACTAACTCTAGTCAAAAATAATATCAGCGCACATCAAACTGAGCTATACATGGAAGGAGCAGAATATCAGGTCCTTCAACTAAAGACCAAGAACACAGTCTTCAACATACTAAATTATTATTGTCCAAATGACCAGTCCCTTTCCCTGGACACAATACCGTACAGAGGAAGATTGATAGTATGTGGAGATTTTAATAGTCACTCACAAAGCTGGGGTTATGACCACATGGATAAAAGAGGAGAAGAACTTGAAAGCTGGCAAGACGATAAATGTCTTCTATTGCTTAATAAGCCAAAAGATCCTCCAACATACTACTCAAGAGCATGGCAAACCACTTCCACGCCAGACTTGGCATTGTACTCAGCAGACCTAAACTGGGAAATCAATAGAACAGTGGGGAAGCAACTTGGAGGTAGCGACCATCGACCAGTCCTCCTTAGTATTAAAAATGAACTCACAGGAAATGCATGTAGCCTTCCAAGATGGAATTATAAAAAAGCAAATTGGGGACTATTTAAACACCGCAGTAGTGTTTTAGCTGGACAAATAGACATGGAAGGAAAAGACATAAACGCCATAGTCAAAGAGTTCAATAAATGTATTCATCAAGCTGCCAAGGAAGCAATACCAAGAGGAGCACGCAAACAATACAAGCCATACTGGAGTGAACAACTAGAACTGCTGCAAGAGGAATTAGAAAAAGCACGGACGGAAGTGGAAAATGA
Source organism: Meghimatium bilineatum (assembly GCA_034231615.1). Classification (NCBI taxonomy): domain Eukaryota; kingdom Metazoa; phylum Mollusca; class Gastropoda; order Stylommatophora; family Philomycidae; genus Meghimatium; species Meghimatium bilineatum. Next base: position 24,121,061 of record CM067302.1, read on the forward strand.
CCCAAGCCAGGAACATCACAACAAACATCAACACGCAAAAGCTAAATTCCAAAGAGCCAAACTAGAAGCTAGAAGAAAGAGCTGGAAAGAGAAAACAGAATCCTTAAATTTTGAAAAGGATGGAAGAAAACTGTGGAAACTGGTCAAACAACTAAATGATGAGGGAACAGGAAGAAGCACAAACATAACACTCGTACAGAATGGCAAAATGATTACAGGAAAGCAAGCAGTAGATAATTTCGCTAGGATATTTGCTCAAGACTGCAATATTGAAATTAGTCCAGAGAAACAGCATACAGTGCGGAGCGACCAAAAAAGTAAATTGGAACATGCTCAGACTAGAATCAGTGATGAAAACAGTGCAGATGAAATTATGGATACATTGTTCACATATAGTGAATTGGAATTAGCAGTCTCTAAACTAAAGCTAAATAAGTCCCCAGGAATTGATGAAATATCAAATGAAATGATAAAGAATCTAGGAACAACAGCCAGAAGGAAACTATTGGACATCCTAAATATTAGCTGGACTACTGGGAAAATACCACAAATCTGGAGAGAATCAATTATGGTCCCTTTGCTTAAACCTGGAAAAGATGGAACAACACCAACTAGCTACAGACCAATTAGTCTTACAAGTTGCCTGTGCAAAACAATGGAGCGCATCATAAACCTAAGACTAAAATTTCACCTGGAAAGTAGAAAATTCCTTGCACCACAGCAGGCAGGTTTCAGGCAATGCTACTCCACAGAGGATCAAACCACATACCTCTCACAGGAAATTGAGGATGCTTTCCAAGACAAAAAATCAGTTTTAGTGGCATGGATTGATTTACAGAAGGCCTTTGATAAAGTATGGAAAGAAGGATTGCTTCAAAAAATGAGAAACTACAAGATATGTGGAAATATGTATAGATGGACGAAAGCCTTTCTTCACAATAGAAGAGCCAGAGTACAAGTAAATGGCAAAAAAAGTAGGAAAGTATTACTACGCCATGGAGTGCCTCAAGGAGGAGTTCTATCACCCACTCTTTTTCTCATATTTATCAATGATCTAATTGAAGAAATACCCTGTGGAACTAAGGCAGCACTATATGCAGATGACTTGGTTCTATGGTGCACACATGAGAGTGCCATGGTTACCACAAAAATGCTTCAGAGAGCCATGGACATTTTGACTAATTGGGCTGACAAATGGTGTGTAAGTATCAATATAGAGAAGTCAGCAACAACCCTTTTTACACTTTCACCAAAACAAAGAGCAGGAAACATCTATGTAAATAAAACTATCTTAAAGGTAGATGACCAACCCACATATCTTGGTGTAACATTTGATGCCAAAATGACATGGAAACATCATATCAGCAAAGCAGAAACAAAGGCTAGAAGGAAGATAGCTATACTAAGAAAACTGAGTGGGACAACTTGGGGAGCTAATGAAAGAATTCTAAAAAATGTATACCAACAAGCCATTCGACCACACTTGGAATATGGTTCTACAGCATGGAGTTCATCATCAAACACTACACTACAAAACCTAGATAGAGTACAGAACCAAGCACTTAGAATCATTACAGGCGCAATGAGATCCACACCAATCATAGAAATGCAGAATATCGAAGGGATGCAGTCATTGAAAGAGCGTAGAGATACTAAAATTATAATTCATGGAGAAAAGTTTCTTTCCCATCATAGTCACCCAATGAAGGAAAGATTCCAGAATCTATCACAAGGACGGCTTAAAAGAAGCAGCTTCATACACCAGGCCAAGCGTCTACGTAGACAGGTATCGGATCTACCAGAGGTAACAATACCACTGATATCTCAACCAGAACACACCCCATGGGAAAAACGGACATGCCTACCAGTGACCATCCAAACAACAGTAGCAGGTGTGCATGGGGATGAACATCAGAATAATCTGCAGAAAAGAGTAGCAGCTCTCAGTTTCCTTGATGATGTTTACCCAAGTGATCTATGGACCAGAGTATATACAGATGGATCAGCACAGAATGCAGTAAAAAATGGAGGAAGTGGTGTATATGTAGAATACCCAGATGGCACCACTGATACCACTTGTATACCAACAGGGAATTACTGCAACAACTATGACTCTGAAGTCAAAGCTATTTATACAGCTGCAGAGAAACTGTTAACATTGGACAGGACCTCACACCCTATTGTAATACTTACAGATGCAAGATCAGTACTAGAGGCATTACAATCCAATAAACTTCCAGAGTTAAAAGAGGTATTATCCATAGTACAAAATAGGTGTAGAGTTATACTGCAATGGATTCCATCACACTGTGGAATAGCAGGAAATGAGAGAGCTGATCAACTCGCCAAGGAAGGTGCTAACATGCAGCAACCGGATGTACCAATCAGCTATCACCAAAAGAAATCCATGATAAAGGCACAACGAAAGCCTAACTTACCTCCACGGGATGACTACCACCTACTTAACAGACAAGAACAGGTCATCATATTTCGACTGAGAACTGGACACAATAGACTAAACAGCCATATGTATACAAAATTTAAAATTGGCACAACAGCAAAGTGTAATTGTGGACAAGTCAACCAGACTTCAGAACATATCCTTCAAGAATGTGCAAACTATGACACATTAAGATGCACATACTGGCCTTCTGATACACCAATGAATGTTAAACTTTATGGTACAAAACAAGAAATGGAAAACACTGTCCAATTTATACAAGAAACAACACTGCAGATTTAGACATTATTAGCGAACGAAAGAAGAAGAAGAAGAAGTCTGCAACTTCTGAAACAAATATTTGCTGCCACCGCCGCCGTCGTCATTATTATTAATGGCAGGAACAGCAGCAGTAGTATTAGTAGTAGTTGTGGTAGTAGTGGCAATATTAGCAGTAGTAGTAGTAGTAGTAGTAGTGGTAGTGGTCGCAGTAGTGGTAGTAATGGCAATATTAATAGTATCAGTAGTAGTAGCAGTAGTAGCAGTGGTAGTAATTGTGGTAGATATAAATAACCAAAATATCGGAAGATGTTCTACAAAATGGAAAGTACCGCAGTAATCAGACAAATAAAAGGTAAATACCAAGTTAATTATAAAGGTTACAGAATATAACACAACTAACAATAGAAATAAATCAGAAATAAGAATAAAACAAAGAACAAAGACAATTTTCAACGTGTCGGTCATATTGGGACCTTTGTCAAGAAACATAAAACAATAAGACATCACAAGTATAAAAATCTGCTTACTTTGAGGAGATACAAGCTAATGTTTACACAATTATATATATATTCCTGTATATAAACCGGTTAAAACAACAGCTCACAAACACATGCATATATCACACAATGGCAGTGGGTCAAAGGGCATGGGCCCATGGACCGCTGGATCAGCAACCAACCATATAAACCGGTTTGAAAGACAGCAACTAAAATGGTTCGATCAACTTATGAGAGTGAAGCCAAACCAAATACCAACAAGAGAATATAACAAAAGAATATCCGGATATAAAGCTAAAGGTAGACCAAGAAAATGGTGGATAGAAAACACCAAGATAGCCTTGAACAAACGTGGACTTAATGCAACTGCGGCGACACATCTGGCCTTGGAACGACAGCTGAAGCTTCTAACACTACACTTAACGGCAAGTGTGGATACTGTCAACCTCCATTCTGCTGGAGATAGAAAATAAGACCGCTGGCATAGAACTTAGACCGACCAGAATAATATTGCTAAACTGGTACAAAATGAGTCAAACCAGAACTAACCTGGTACAATATGAGTCAGATCAGGACTAACCTGGTACAATATGAGTCAAACAATGACTAACCTGGTACAATGCAGGTGATACTAGAATGTATTCTAATCCGTCATAAATCATAAACTGTAATCTCTATTTTTCTAACCAGGCCTGTTAGTCTTTACCGTAGCAGGGGCAGCAGATGCAGGCATCTATCAGTGCATGGCCACAAACAAGATGGGAACAGCGTACGGAGTCATGAGATTGGAGGTCCTTCAGCCTAAACCAGATTCAGAACTGCCTGGTTAGTTGTCTACTTGTGATATCCATCCTACTTTAGACAAGTGAGAATATAATCTCAGCTGTTTGTGTATTGACAATCTGTTTCATTGTGATTTCCCTTAGTGTTTCCAGTCGTTTACCCTTATGTTTCCAGCTATTTCTTCTATTTTGTCCAGTTATTTCCCCAGTTTACAGTTATTTCCCTGTATCCACTGTTATTTCCCATTTTCACTTAATCCCATTTCCCATGTTTCTATGGTTAATTAACCTATTTCTACTGTTATTTCCCATTTCCTATGTTATTTCTCCTGTTATTTTTCAGTTTTTCTGCAGAAAGGGAATGATGAACACTAACACACTGACATGTATGTCATAAAATGTGATTAAGGAAGTTTGGTATAGGGTTAGTTTACCAATTTAAAAAATGATAGTGACCCAAAAATTCCATACTAAAATTGGATCTGTCAAACTAGGAGGTGCATACATTGCAGTCAATCACCTCCAGACTCTCTGGACTGCATCCTCATAGCCCACAGGAATGTGAGAACAAATGTACAAGAATAATATTGAAAATGCAGTAGAGATAATCAAAATGTATTCATTAGTGCAGTGCTATGTGCTTGGCAGGCTTCTAGATACAAATAGCTGAAACAATAATTACAATATACATAACAAAATATGTGTGTTCGCTGCTTGAATCTGTTTTTTTCTTCACAGAAATATTGCCACTTCTGGGAGATGATGAAGACAATAATGGTGGATCTTCTGGTGATGGCAGACTCATAGGCCACAGACAAATATCTAGACAAAGACGCAAAAAGACAAGCAGACCAAAGACTTTCAAAACAAGAGATAAGGGGAGGAAGAAAAAAAATGGTATCAGTGGTCATGGAGATAAAGAGAAACGTGAGTTTTGTTTTGTGAAGTTTTCAACAGTTGTGTAAACAGATGTGTTGTGTGAAATGTTGTGTAGTTGTGTAAATAGATGTGTTTTGTGAATTTCCCAGGTCAGGTGTGTAGTAGCTAAGTGGGGATCTACCAGGCTGGTTAAAGCATTTATCTTGTGCTCAAAAGGTTGTATGTTTGATGCCAGAATGTAAAGATTTGTTTACAGCTGTGCTCCCTACTGATGATCACTCAGAGCTATGGCATTACGTGCTGTTAGTGATACACTGAACAGGCAGCACGTTACTCTGTTAAGAGTAGAGGTCATCTAGACATTTTAAGCTTTGTTATGCAAATACATTTGTTCCATATAATGTGGTCCCAAAGATAGATTTGCTATATTTAGTGTGGTCCTGAAGATACATTTACTCTAAATAGTGTGGACCTGAAGCTATATTTGCTGTATATAGTGTGGCCCTGAAGATAGATTTGCTGTATATAGTGTGGTCCTGATGGTATATTTGCTGTATATAGTGTGGTCCCAAAGATAGATTTGCTATATTTAGTGTGGTCCTGAAGATAAATTTACTCTAAATAGTGTGGCCCTGAAGATAGATTTGCTGTATATAGTGTGGTCCTAAAGATATATTTGCTGTATATAGTGTGGTCCTGATGGTATATTTGCTGTATATAGTGTGGTCCTGAAGATATATTTGCTGTATATAGTGTGGTCCTGATGGTATATTTGCTGTATATAGTGTGGTCCCAAAGATAGATTTGCTATATTTAGTGTGGTCCTGAAGATAAATTTACTCTAAATAGTGTGGCCCTGAAGATAGATTTGCTGTATATAGTGTGGTCCTAAAGATATATTTGCTGTATATAGTGTGGTCCTGATGGTATATTTGCTGTATATAGTGTGGTCCTGAAGATATATTTGCTGTATATAGTGTGGTCCTGAAGATAGATTTGCTGTGTATAGTGTGGTCCTGAAGATATATTTGCTGTGTATATCGTGATTGTGGAAACACTCAGACATGTCTGATGTTTTATACCCACAGCCAAATATGCTCCATCTGTGCCTATGGTGGCTCAACTCTCTGACCGATCTGTGATGCTTAATTGGTCAGTCCCAGACAGAGGCAACGGTCAGACCATCAAGTTCTTCAAGGTTCAGTACAAGGAGATGAGTCCAGAAAGAGGACCATGGCGTACAAGTGATGCCCATCTTTCTTACAACATTCGACGGTTTGAAGTTTCAGATCTCAAGTCTGGTAGGTATTTTTACCTTATTTCAATCTTTTCAGTATAAATCTGATCAGGTGTTTAGTTACCTGATCATCCAGGTGTTGTCAGGTGATTAGTTACCTGATCATCCAGGTGTTGTCAGGTGATTAGTTACCTGATCATCCAGGTGTTGTCAGGTGATTAGTTACCTGATCATCCAGGTGTTGTCAAGTGATGTATTTAGTTAAGAAACTGATCTGTCCATGTGTTGACAGGGCCGAAAATGGGAGACAATAACAGTGAGACTGTGATACACCATGAATGTCATAAGAGACAAATAAGGAGGTTTAGGGGATGGAGTTGTTAGTCAAATTGTATAGCGGGCGAAAGTGATCCAGAAGCCATGTTGATGTTGGATGTGCCAGGCCAATCTGTAAACCATGACATAACGCAATCCATACTCCAGATTATATCCTGCTAATCTGGAGAATTTTCTGAAGTAATGTGACAGAAGGCATGATTCAAAGGTTTATTTTGTGAAGCAGTGGCAAACTGTTGAAGGGAAATTACCACTCACAACCTCTCTACCCAACCACTGTATATAGGATAGAAAAGGTTCACTGCTTGCAATATCTGAACACCTCCAGACATAATCAAGTATATTCTCCATAAGATAGATTTGTTCAAACAATTTCCAGTACATTCTGCCTCCAGATATAAATTCTTTCATTCTTGTACACGTGACCCATAGAATGACATCTTGTACACATGACTCATAGAATGGCATCTTGTACACGACTCATCGAATCACATCTTGTACGCATGACTCATCAAATGACATCTTGTACACGTGACTCATAAAATCACATCTTGTAAATGTGACTCATCAAATGACATCCGAAAACAAGCATCAGTCCATGGAGTACAGGCATAAGAACTCAATGTCACCAAGAAAGTTCAAGGTTGTCGCTTCGGCAGGAAAAGTGTTGATGACCATCTTTTGGGACTGCGAGGGTATAGTCCACATGGAATTTTTGAAGCACGTCAATACCGTCAACTCCGATATTTATGTGAGGACACTGCTAACATGATTGCTGCATGTTCGTGTGGGCAAATCTGCAGTTCTTCAGCACAACAATGTTCGCCCACACACCAGTCGACAAACAGTGGCTGCATTGGAGCTTCTCAAGTTTGATGACATTTTACTGCACCCGTCGTACAGCCCCGATCTGGCATCTTGTGACTATTTTTTCTCCCCGAAGCTGAAGGAACTTCTCAAGGGACACCGTTACGTCTCTCACGAGGAGGTGCACGCAGCCGTGCGTACCTGGTTTCAAGGGAAAACGTCTGATTTCATCCTCGACGGGATGCAACATCTAGTCCGTAGTTAACGTTTGTGCGTGGACCTGAGTGAGGACTATACTGGGGGAAAAAAGTGACAGTTCGCTTATAAGGACATTCCAAGCTTTCAGAAACTGTAAAGTTCATATGTGTATCTGGAATATATTAATAAAATTATCTCCTATGATGCTCAACTTTTCAATTTGCCCTCGTAAGTAATCACATAACATATGGTACAGATGACTTATCAAATAACACCTGGCACAGATGACTTATCAAATGACACCTGGTACAGATGACTCATCTGGTACAGATGACTTATCAAATGACACCTGGCACAGATGACTTATCAAATGACACCTGACACAGATGACTTATCAAATGACACCTGGTACAGATGACTCATTGAATGGCATATGGTACAGATGACTCATCAAATGACATTTCTTACATGTTCACTCATTTTTAAAAAAAATGACATCTCAGCTGTGACTCATCAAATGATCTCTCTCACCTGTGACTCCTCAAATGATCTCTCTCACCTGTGACTCATCAAATGATCTATCTCACCTGTGACTCATCAAATGATCTCTCTCACCTGTGACTCATCAAATGATCTATCTCACCTGTGACTCATCAAATGATCTATCTCACCTGTGACTCATCAAATGATCTCTCTCACCTGTGACTCATCAAATGATCTATCTCACCTGTGACTCATCAAATGATCTCTCTCACCTGTGACTCATCAAATGATCTCTCTCACCTGTGACTCATCAAATGATCTCTCTCACCTGTGACTCATCAAATGATCTCTCTCACCTGTGACTCATCAAATGATCTCTCTCACCTGTGACTCATCAAATGATCTATCTCACCTGTGACTCATCAAATGATCTCTCTCACCTGTGACTCATCAAATGATCTATCTCACCTGTGACTCATCAAATGATCTCTCTCACCTGTGACTCATCAAATGATCTCTCTCACCTGTGACTCATCAAATGATCTATCTCACCTGTGACTCATCAAATGATCTTTCTCACCTGTGACTCATCAAATGATCTCTCTCACCTGTGACTCATCAAATGATCTCTCTCACCTGTGACTCATCAAATGATCTCTCTCACCTGTGACTCATCAAATGATCTCTCTCACCTGTGACTCATCAAATGATCTCTCTCACCTGTGACTCATCAAATGATCTCTCTCACCTGTGACTCATCAAATGATCTCTCTCACCTGTGACTCATCAAATGATCTCCTGTACAGGTGGTTCTTACAAGTTTCGTATTCTTGCGGTGTATGAGGATGATGACAACAAAAACTCTGCCAATACTTTGATATTTAAACTGTCAGTCCAGCCTCACGCTCAGGCCAGGTCACCAGACACTGCTCCAACAATTGTTGAGGCTAAGCCCGTAGTCTTCCAGCAAAACTATGGCATCGGGGTCAAGTGGCAGGTAAGTTATCTTTGGCATCGGGGTCAAGTGGCAGGTAAGTTATTTGTATTCAGGTCAAGTGGCAGGAAAGTTATCTTTGGCATTGGGGTCAAGTGGCAGGTAAGTTATCTTTGGCATTGGGGTCAAGTGGCAGGTAAGTTATCTTTGGCATTGGGGTCAAGTGGCAGGTAAGTTATCTTTGGCATTGGGGTCAAGTGGGAGATAAGTTATCTTTGGCACTGGGGTCAAGTGGCAGGTAAGTTATCTTTGGAATCAGGGTCAAGTGGCAGGTAAGTTATCTTTGGCATCGGGGTCAAGTGGCAGGTAAGTTATCTTTCGCATCGGGGTCAAGTGGCAGGTAAGTTATTAGTATTCAGGTCAAGTGGCACATAAGTTATCATTGCCATCAGTTATAATTAGCAACTACTATGACATCTGTAGTTGGTATGTCCTACCACTGATCAAGATACAATGACATGTGTTGTTGGTGTTGATGTGGAAAAACTGCACGAAACAGCTGCATGGTGCTCTATAGTTTAAAAAATGTTGCAACATCTTGTGACAAAACTAAGAAATGCAGCTGCTCAACAGATGACTCAGGGGAGGAAAGGGGGAATATAGAATAAGGATTGGGAAGGAAGGGAATGTGAGGAGTGAGAGAAACAGAAAATGTGGAATGTCCTTCATAAAACATCTAATATGATAATAAACCATCTAATACCATAAAACATCTAATGTGATAAAACATCTGACATTATTTTCTCCAGTACAAGGCAGAAACAGCTTCTCCCATCGAAGGTTTTGTGATCTTTTACAAACCATTTGGTGCCAACGAGGACAAAGAAAAGATGATACCAGGAGCCGGGATTCGAAACGATGTTATCCGTGACTTACTGCCAAACACTCCTTACAACATCAGAATGCAGAGCTTCAATACCATTGGACGTAGCCAGTTCAGTAACCAGGTGGTGAAAACAACAAAGCTACGAGGTTAGAATCAGAACCGGTGTAGTGTTTTGTTTTCATATAATTTGCAAATATTCAGTGAAATTTTCTTGTAATGAATCCCCTAAATTAGGAAGGAGGGACAGTGTGGAGTATAAGCTCCAAACCCATCAAAAAATATGCATTTAGTACAAGAAAACAGGTTGTTGCTCTTTCAATCTTCATAAACTAGGATCATTGAAGCTCTTACTTCCTATGGGCAAATAATTGGTTTTTATAGAGATTTATTTCATACCCACAAGTTCAACATTCAGCAGTTGTACATCCCTCAAGTTCAACATTCAGCAGTTGTACATCCCTCAAGTTCAACATTCAGCAGTTGTACATCCCTCAAGTTCAACATTCAGCAGTTGTACATCCCTCAAGTTCAACATTCAGCAGTTGTACATCCCTCAAGTTCAACATTCAACAGTTGTACATCCCACAAGTTCAACATTCAGCAGTTGTACATCCCACAAGTTCAACATTCAGCCGTTGTGCATCCCACAAGTTCAACATTCAACAGTTGTGCATCCCACAAGTTCAACATTCAACAGTTGTACATCCCACAAGTTCAACATTCAGCAGTTGTACATTTCTTAGTGATGTACTCACAGAAGTCGATTCTAGGATTTTTCCAGCTTTTCTGCCTTTCAGTAACATACAGTATTGGTCAGTCATGAGTTTCAGCTCCTCTGCCAAGTATCCTTTCCTGTCATAGCTGTTCATAGCAACCCAGCACTAGACCATAGTTACAGGGATGGGAAGGGTCATCAGCTATGCATTCCTTGCCATCCAAATGTGCTCTTAAGCTATCTATTATGCTTGGCTAACATTTTTGAAATTCATAATTTTGACGTCCCTTTTCACATTTTGTACAATTTTGCTTTTTCTACCCTTCCCCCCATACAACATTTATATTTTAAGTCCTGCTTATAATGTAGCAAATTTATGTGTTTAACTGCTACATTTTTGTTAGACTAAAGTAGTGCTAATGTTGAAGTCCAAATAAAGTAATTTGTTTAGTTCAATCATGCTAAATAAAGTAATTTGTTTAGTTCAATCATGCTAAATAAAGTAATTTGTTTAGTTCAATCATGCTAAATAAAGTAATTTGTTTAGTTCAATCATGCTAAATAAAGTAATTTGTTTAGTTCAATCATGCTAAATAAAGTAATTTGTTTAGTTCAATCATGCTAAATAAAGTAATTTGTTTAGTTCAATCATGCTAAATAAAGTAATTTGTTTAGTTCAATCATGCTAAATAAAGTAATTTGTTTAGTTCAATCATGCTAAATAAAGTAATTTGTTTAGTTCAATCATGCTAAATAAAGTAATGTGTTTAGTTCAATCATGCTAAATAAAGTAATTTGTTTAGTTCAATCATGCTAAATAAAGTAATGTGTTTAGTTCAATCATGCTAAATAAAGTAATGTGTTTAGTTCAATCATGCTAAATAAAGTAATTTGTTTAGTTCAATCATGCTAAATAAAGTAATGTATTTAGTTCAATCATGCTAAATAAAGTAATGTGTTTAGTTCAATCATGCTAAATAAAGTAATTTGTTTAGTTCAATCATGCTAAATAAAGTAATGTGTTTAGTTCAGTCATGCTAAATAAAGTAATGTGTTTAGTTCAATCATGCTAAATAAAGTAATTTGTTTAGTTCAATCATGCTAAATAAAGTAATGTGTTTAGTTCAATCATGTTAAATAAAGTAATGTGTTTAGTTCAATCATGCTAAATAAAGTAATTTGTTTAGTTCAATCATGCTAAATACAGTAATGTGTTTAGTTCAATCATGCTAAATAAAGTAATGTGTTTAGTTCAATCATGCTAAATACAGTAATGTGTTTAGTTCAATCATGCTAAATAAAGTAGTTGAGTTTTGTAATACTATAGACTGCTGACATTACTCATGTTTGTACTGATCATAACCAGGTACTCATTGACAGATATTCTTGGCTAGTTATATTAAAAACATATTTCAGGAAAATTGAACTTTTATCACTTTCTAAGTTATTATCACTTTCTTTCTTATCAATTTCTAAGTTATTATCACTTTCTTTCTTATCAATTTCTAAGTTATTATCACTTTCTTTCTTATCACTTTCTTATCACTTTCTTATCACTTTCTTATCACTTTCTTATCACTTTCTTATCACTTTCTTATCACTGTTAAAGTTGTTTTAGTTATCTTACAACTCCAACTATTTCTTATCTGGAATGTTATATTAATTATTATGTCTCTTGTTTGTTGTTTTACATTCATGTCTGCTGCAGTTTTGTGTCAACTTAGTAACTCCTCACCCCCCCCCCCCCACTTCCTGACCAGCAGACCTGGGTTTTACCTCCTCTTGCTCAAGTATGAAATTAAAATGACCCTTGTAGCTCACCCAACCAGAAGAAGCTAGGGTGGCAAATTACATAGTCTGGACAGGTTGAGGAATGGTGCCTTCGTTACCATGGGAATGTGGTAGGTGATGCTAGTTAGGCAGTTTCTGGTCATTCACTGACTAGTCAGATCAGCAGTTTCTGGTCAGTCACTGAGTGGTCAGTAGTTTCTGGTCAGTCACTGACAAGTCAACACCACAGCTATGGGACAAGTGTGTACCGTGACATTGATTCAGAACTCAGTTTACTTTTACCTTCATCATTTTACCTGTCAGCATCAGGAAGATTCCTAGTTGGATTTCCACTATGTGATTTCCACTATGTGATTTGCACTATGTGATTTGCACTATGTGATTAATATTATAGCCTTGTATTCAATACCTCAGATATCCAGACAATCCATACCTCAGATATCCAGACAATCCATACCTCAGATATCCAGACAATCCACCGTGTGCATGAATGACCTCTTGCTCTATAACCTTTAGTATGTAAATGGTAAAGATGTTTGTAAGTAAAACTTTCTTGTGACTGAGACAAATGTCCACTAGCTTTTATCCATGGAGCCCCTCATATCAAATGCAAAGTTGTACGATATAAAATTATGTTGTAAGCAAACTTTAAAAATTAAATAATATTTGATTTCTGAAATGTCTGTTATTTATTTAGATTCTTCTGTGGCAGACGATTATCCAGAACTAGAGTTTCCATTGTTGGAACAAGAACCTAGTACAGAAGCACCACTATCAGGACGTCCAAGTAGTGACACGTTAGATAATCCTGTCATACTTGGAGTTGTGTTAGGGGCCCTGCTTCTTGCTCTGTGCATCCTGATCACAATGTGCTGGTGGAAGCAACGGCAACAGAAAAGAAGTTAGTATGTTGCATTGTTTGAAGCTAACATAAATAATGTGGAGTGTTGTTGTTGTATTGTTAGGGCCTAAACATAAATAGTGTGGTTTATTCTTGTATTGTTAGGGCCTAAACATAAATAGTGTGGTTTATTCTTGTATTGTTAGGGCCTATGCATAAATAGTGTGGTTTATTCTTGTATTGTTAGGGCCTAAACATAAATAGTGTGGTTTATTCTTGTATTGTTAGGGCCTATGCATAAATAGTGTGGTTTATTCTTGTATTGTTAGGGCCTAAACATAAATAGTGTGGTTTATTCTTGTATTGTTAGGGCCTATGCATAAATAGTGTGGTTTATTCTTGTATTGTTAGGGCCTATGCATAAATAGTGTGGTTTATTCTTGTATTGTTAGGGCCTATGCATAAATAGTGTGGTTTATTCTTGTATTGTTAGGGCCTATGCATAAATAGTGTGGTTTATTCTTGTATTGTTAGGGCCTATGCATAAATAGTGTGGTTTATTCTTGTATTGTTAGGGCCTATGCATAAATAGTGTGGTTTATTCTTGTATTGTTAGGGCCTATGCATAAATAGTGTGGAATTTTGTTTCCAACATTTTTGTGGTGCTCTGCATGATAATGTGAAGTTTTTCTATTCTATAATTTTTGTTATTTTGTGTTATACATTAGGGGGTGAGTAGGGGTAAGTTAAATTAGGGGGTGAGTAGGGGTAAGTTAAATTAGTGGGTGAGTAGGGGTGAGATTGTAGTTGCACATTTTCCTTTTTTAGAACTTGATTCGCCTGCACTACTAGTACTAGCACTAGTTGACGACTGAGGAATCACCACTACAGCTTTATCACCACTTAACTTTGAGTCAGAATTTTCATCAAACTCATTGTAATAATAAATCACATCACTGCCATTGTCATCAAAGCTAATGTCGGAATTATTGTATAGCATATTTTTGAAACAATTCCAAAGCTTGACTAGCTGTCAAACGCAGAGGATGCCTAGATTTCATTATTTCCAAAACAAAGTAGCAAAATTTTACACAAATTGAAAATGTAAACACATCTGCTTATATAAAAATAGTCATCAAATTTGAAAATGATGGCCTCCAACTTTTGCATGCTGCAAGATAGAACTAAGCTTGAGAGGAAGTGCTGCAAATAGGAATGTTTTGTTTTATTTTACGAACGTCATGATGTTAGTCATGATAATAATGTCCTATAAAAATGTTGATATTAGTGGCTTTTGGCATAGCAGTTTTCCAAAATATAGATATTAGTGGCTCAGTGGGCGAGAATGTTAAATTAAAGTCTAATTGACAATTTTGTTGACATATTTGAAAATGTTGATTTCTCCGCAGATTTAACTGGAATTCCATCTCAAAAGTTGCAGGATCAATCACAGTGTATTTTTGCTGACAACACCCACACTAAACAAAATGGTTCTCTTTATCCAGCCAATGATAGTGTTCCTGTAGCAAACGGACACAGTTCACATCTTGAAGGGCACAAGCATATGAACAATGAGATTAACCCTGTCAGTGAGTTTTACTTGCAGACATCAGGCCAGGTAGATGGTAGGAGCAAGTTATTCTATGTGAGTAGTTTTGATTTGTATTGTTACAGGTGACATTTATTTCTGTGTGCTTTGATTGGTCTGTGTTCTAAGTGCTCTGCATTCAGATTGGTCTGTGTCCTAAGTTCTAATTGGTCTGTGCTCTGATTGGTTTGTGTTTTCCAAGTGGTCTGATTGGTCTGTGTTCTGATTGGTTTTGTGTTCTGATTGGTTTTGTGTTCTGATTAGTCTGTTCTCTTATTGGTCTGTGTTCTAAGTGGTTTACATTCTGATAGATCTGTGTTTTGATTGGTGCATGTTCCTAATGATATGTTGGTGTTTTGATTGGTGCATGTTCCTAACGATATGTCGGTGTTTTGATTGGTGCATGTTCCTAACGATATGTCGGTGTTTTGATTGGTGCATGTTCCTAACGATATGTCTGTGTTTTCATTGGTGCATGTTCCTAATGATATGTTGGTGTTTTGATTGGTGCATGTTCCTAACGATATGTTGGTGTTTTGATTGGTGCATGTTCCTAACGATATGTCGGTGTTTTGATTGGTGCATGTTCCTAACGATATGTCGGTGTTTTGATTGGTGCTTGAATGGTTATGATCTCATAAGTGTATATTAGATTTTATGTTCTCATTGATGTGTCTAGGCTTGAACACTCATTGATGTGTCTAGGGCATGTGCTGAGAGGAACACAGCTTGAACACTTAATGTGTCTAGGCTTGAACACTCATTGATGTGTCTAGGGCATGTGCTGAGAGGAACACAGCTTGAACACTTAATAACTACTGGAAAGATCAAGGGGAGAAGAGACAGGGGACAACAAAGAGAAAAGTTACTAGATGGGCTTGTATCGTGGCACGGTAGAAGCTCACCAACCGAGCGTATTGGACAACACAAGAGACAGAGAATCGTGGAGAAACACGATCGCCTACGCCATTCGGTATGGCACTTGATTGATTGATTGATTATTGATTGATGTGTGTTTTGAGTAGTAAACATTTTGATTGGAATGTTCTAATTGGGAGTTGTTTAGATAGATTTGGTAGACATGTATGTCACAGTCTGATAAGTTATTTTACTTGCTCTGCAGGGAACCACTGATATTAATGGTACAGCTCCGAGATTCACTGAAAGTGGATGCCATGACAACCAGTTTCACCAAACCAGCGGCAGCAACCATCATACTTGTAACGGAGGTAGAGTTATTCAGAAATTGCCAGACTAGCGTCATCTTTAGATTTATAGATATTATAGTCAAAAATGAACTATGTCAAGACTAAACTTAATTTGGAAAAGTAATATCAGTGTTATAGTAAAAATCAAACTGTATACCTCACTAGTGATTTCTATTGTGTTGTACGGTTGTGGGAGTTGGACACTCACTGCGGACATCGAGAGATAATTACAGTACTATGAATACTGCAAATATTACAGACGATCCTACGAATCTCTTATAGAGAACATAAAACAAACGTGTAGGCCCCTATATAAGAAATAAAATATAGATAGGCCTACATACAAGTCAGCAAGAACCATTACATTCAATAGTGAAATGAGGAAAATGTGCATGGTTTGGACATGATTCCAAAATGATATATGCAGACAAGATTCCTTGTCAAAAACGATACTACAGGGAACCGTCGAAGGTGGAAGAAGCAGGTAACAAAAAAGTCATAGACAGACAACATCAATGACTAGACATGTCAAGATTTTTCCCCCACTCATTCACATTGAAGAAGATATAAATCGATGGGTGACACAGTGTTGAAGCATCCAATGGGGTTATGGGATTATAGATGGTTGGAAAAAACAAAATACTTATTATTTTTATATTGTACTAAAAATAAAATACTTGATTTATTTATATTATATCGAATACTTGATTTATTGATATATCAAATACTTGATTTATTGATATTATATCAAATACTTGATTTATTGATATTATATCAAATACTTGATTTATTGATAGATACACAATCACAATATTCTGATACGACATTCTGGGTGTTTTTTTGTTTCAGACGTACCCTACATGCTGCAGCATAAATCACTGTATGCCATGCAACACTGCACAAATCCTCATAGCAGCAGTACATTCTATTCTGAGGCTGGCTCTCTGGGCTTGTCTGTCAACCATGACTATTCAGAACCAGGAGATCGTGAGCTTCCAGCTTCAGGAGTTTCACTTTCTGTATATAAACAAAACAGTGGTCAACAAAGCAACGTCGCCCATATCAGAAACTTTGACTGCAACTGGTTGGGATCATATGACCAGCCTGATTTGGGGAGATGCCACTATTCATCTTTAGAAAGACTTTCCCCTTTGTATTCACTAACAGGGGGGCTAGACTTTAGTGCTCAGGCTGGAACATTCCAGCAGCACAGTAAACATGTTATGTCATCTGTGCCAACATCACCTACTGCTCATGTTTTTGTGTCCAGTTTTGGAACAGTTCCAGGGTGCTTGGGTTCGGTAGACCAGAGCATGCGGGGACATGGGAAACACAAAAAAAGATGCAAGCGGATGCACAACAGGGAACAGGTTCCTAAGGAATATGCTATGAGAGACCAGGCTACAAATACTGATCTCAGCAGCAACAGTAAGCACATTTGTTGACTTAACTAATGTAAGATGTATAGATAAGCTACATACACGCTGGTGACAGTTTGTTGTCCTGTAGATCATAAGAGTGTCCTATGACCATCATGCCTCTCTGTACTTAGTTCCTTGTTTGAGTGTGAAAAACTTAATATTGTCTAGTTTTTAAATTCCGCTGCGGAGGTATCCTTAACGATACAATGATGGGTTGTTGCCATTTTGCTGAAATCTTCTTTGTTTTAGTTATCCAGGAAAATACTTCATCCGGATGCTTCTAGGCAGATTTTTTCACAAGGAAGCTAAGAAGAGGAAGACCTCAGCAAAATGGCGGTGGCCTTTTCATCGTATTCTTAAGAATGCCTCCGCAGTGGAGTGGTTAATATTAACAATTCATATATTCGTCATCCTCTTGTTCTCCCACCCGTAACTATGTAACATTCTTGTAACAGGGATTCATGCCTCATCATGTGCCCAAACATCTCAAGCTGAAGATATTTCATCTAACTATTGTCTATCCCCAGGTGATAGGCAGCTTCAAGCTGAAGACATTTCATCTAACTATTGTCTATCCCCAGGTGATAGGCAACTTCAAGCTGAAGACATTTCATCTAACTATTGTCTATCCCCAGGTGATAGGCAGCTTCAAGCTGAAGACATTTCATCTAACTATTGTCTATCCCCAGGTGATAGGCAACTTCAAGCTGAAGACATTTCATCTAACTATTGTCTATCCCCAGGTGATGTTGTGCAGCTTCCGCACATGTTGTTGAGCATAGGGGTGTGTGAAATGGATGTAGTCTGCGTTCCAGAGCCAGGTGTGTTGTTCTGGTTGAGGTGTAATCTTGTTTATTCAGATGATCTTGATATTGTCTATCCATATTTTCCTGGGTCTTCCCTTGGCTCTGTATCCTGATTCCATCTTGTTATAAGCTCTTATGGGAAGTTGATCGTTCATCCTCATAAGATGTCCAAACCATTTGATCTGCTGTTTCTCTATATATTCCATGCATGATGTGATACCTATTATCTTTCTGATGTTCTCAATGCGCAATTTGTCGAGTCTGGTGACTCCAATCGCCTTCCATAGATATTTTATTTTTCAAATTTCGATCTTTCTCTTATGTGTAGATGTCAGTTTTGAAATCTAGCACTGGAAGCATAATTTCATCATTACCAGAAATTCTTGTTGACCTACAAGAGCACTTATTATGTGTCTCCAGTTTTATACGCTGGTTTTATGTTCTGATGCACGTATGGAACGGGGTTGACCTGCACGTATGGAACATCTAAAGGTTAATATAGTGAGACTTTTCTTGTTCTGGAAGCCCCATATTTCATCTATATAATCTCACATCCCTCTGTGGTGCAACATTCAGAGAACCCTGCATTGCTGGAGAATCAGATGTGCTCCAGCCATGTCTATGATTCTAGCTGCCAATGTGTACATCATGCCCCATATATGAACAGGTGGCACATGGGATGTCGTGAATGGCAGGGCATAATTTTCTGAGTGAGCTCAGAATCTGACAAACGTGAGGTTTTTGGAGATCCCTTTGGATGTTGGAGAATGTACAGCTGCCTATCTCAGTGATCCTGGCTCAGACACAGCTGCCTGCCCCAACTATCTCAGTGATCATGGCTCAGACACAGCTGCCTGCCCCACCTATCTCAGTGATCATGGCTCAGACACAGCTGCCTGCCCCACCTATCTCAGTGATCATGGCTCAGACACAGCTGCCTGCCCCACCTATCTCAGTGATCATGGCTCAGACACAGCTGCCTGCCCCAACTATCTCAGTGATCATGGCTCAGACACAGCTGCCTGCCCCACCTATCTCAGTGATCATGGCTCAGACACAGCTGGCTGCCCCACCTATCTCAGTGATCATGGCTCCGACAGAGCTGGCTGCCCCACCTATCTCAGTGATCATGGCTCAGACACAGCTTATCTCAGTGATCATGGCTCAGGATTACGGTGCATGGTATGAATACCTTTGACAGTAAAGGATACTTGGCAACAAGAGCTGCTACTCAGTACTCAAACTCTGCATGTTGTTTAAAGGTACAAAAAACACATAAAATTGCTAGAATTTACTCCCTGAGACAAAGTATTACACATAAAATTGCTAGAATTTACTCCCTGAGACAAAGTATTACACATAAAATTGCTAGAATTTACTCCCCGAGACAAAGTATTACACATAAAATTGCTAGAATTTACTCCCCGAGACAAAGTATTACACATAAAATTGCTAGAATTTACTCCCTGAGACAAAGTATTACACATAAAATTGCTAGAATTTACTCCCCGAGACAAAGTATTACACATAAAATTGCTAGAATTTACTCCCTGAGACAAAGTATTACACATAAAATTGCTAGAATTTACTCCCCGAGACAAAGTATTACACATAAAATTGCTAGAATTTACTCCCTGAGACAAAGTATTACACATAAAATTGCTAGAATTTACTCCCTGAGACAAAGTATTACACATAAATATGCTAGAATTTACTCCCTGAGACAAAGTATTACACATAAAATTGCTAGAATTTACTCCCTGAGACAAAGTATTACACATAAAATTGCTAGAATTTACTCCCTGAGACAAAGTATTACACATAAATATGCTAGAATTTACTCCCTGAGACAAAGTATTACACATAAAATTGCTAGAATTTACTCCCTGAGACAAAGTATTACACATAAAATTGCTAGAATTTACTCCCTGAGACAAAGTATTACACATAAAATTGCTAGAATTTACTCCCTGAGATAGTATTACACATAAAATTGCTAGAATTTACTCCCCGAGACAAAGTATTACACATAAAATTGCTAGAATTTACTCCCCGAGACAAAGTATTACACATAAAATTGCTAGAATTTACTCCCCGAGACAAAGTATTACACATAAAATTGCTAGAATTTACTCCCCGAGACAAAGTATTACATATAAAATTGCTAGAATTTACTCCCCGAGACAAAGTATTACATATTAACACAGCTGAGAGTTGAACTCTTCTGGTATGAAATAAGAACTGCACACACCTCCCCATTGGACAAAAGCATACAAGAGCTCTATTGCTCATATGTCCTGAAGATTGAAACAAAAAAACACCTAGCAGAATAAGATCTCATTATCCACTGGATCAGCAACCAACCAACCAATAAGATCTCATTACAAAAATTTTCTCTGTTTCTATTCCAGATGGAACACTTGTGTCATACACATACTGTCATTCTGGGTCAAGTTCAAGTTCAGGGTCAGAAGTTTACGGCAACAACTGTGACTCAAGTTTTGCTAACAATGGAAGCTTGGAAAATATGAACAAAGACTCTCATTCATCTGTGAGTGTCTCCAGCCATCATTCTGACCTTCACCTTTCAACAGATCTACCGCCATCACTGTGATAAACTAGTAAATATTCATGAAATCACACAAGAACATAATATTCATTGACAGTTTTTTGTTATATTTATATATTGTAATTATATAATTACAATGTTCATCTTCTTGATAATGTTACCCTTATACGAGACTTCTTGTACGCAATGATAATTAATTGTACATTAAAAAAATATGGTACTATGATCGTAGTTCAACCCCCGTTGCAGCAATTAGTGTATACCTGTGTGATTATTTCCTTTGCCTATGTCTATCATTGATTCATTTCAATAGAATTATATTTATGGTTAGTTGTAAAACATAACTAACCCCTAACACTAACAAATGAGTATTTCAATTAGTTATTGATTAATTATTGATATAATATTTAGATCAATCAACTACAAAATATGTAGGTTTGTGTTTGTGAAACAAGAATGAAAACGGAGGGGGGGGGGGTGGGGGGTTGGACTGTGATCATAGTGCCAAAAATATATGACCAGGGTGTTTATAAAGTTTCTGTGCACTGAATTAGAACTTAAATGTGTGTGCTCAATGTGATGTCATCAAAATTTGTGCATTCCCATGGCCCAGTGTTACTCAGCAGATTGCAATTAGTTGCTGAGTTGAACAATTTGTGGCTGGTAGCATTAACCACTGAAGAAAGAGTATTTGTGGTGGCATAGTGCAACAAGTTTCAAATGTTATTAGAAAATTCTTGGTCAGTTTCCTGATGCACATGTTCCTCACTGTATTGCAATTAGAAATTATTCCATATGAAATTCTGTTATAAGGGCAATGTGCACAATGCACACAGATCTAGATGACCTTCCATTTCTCAAGAAATATGTATGGATATTATGTCAACTAGTATGTATGTTCCATTTTGATATGGATTTTGATATGGATCTTCAATTTAAAAAAAAACACCACTTGCTGTTAAATTTTCTAATAAAAAAGCCGTTTAAAAGCCGTAGAAGATTGACTTCACTGTACTCGGTTTCTCATATATACTCCGTCACTCTCAACGAAGTGGCACGCCACCTGCCGAGAGTACCACTCATAGCACATAACTCTGTAGCTTCGAGTGATAATCCACCTTATAAACAAGACGATATGAGCTGGATTCGAACCCATGACCTCTTGAACACAAGGCGAACAGCTTAACCACTAAATTTGCTAATAATTATTACTAATGTTGATGATTATTTTTTTAATCTCACTCGTAATTTATTTTTTTTTAAGTTGGGGGTTTTTATTGAGAATTTTGTTTTTGGGGGTACTAAATACAGATGTTTCTACTGAAATCTGGAAATAAATTGTTAAAAATATGGATTTATGAAAACATAAGTTGACAGCTATGGGATATTCAAAACAGAATTTTCATTCTTTATTATATGCCTTGAAGCCAATTCTCGACACTTCTAATAATAGAATTTAATGGTGGATAGTTCTAATAATAGAAAGCCAATGGTGGACACATCCAGTATGTGCTATAGAAATAACTTGATTTTGTTAGGAGCAAGATTAACTTGTATAAGATTGCCTTACTCTTGTTGCATCAATATTACACAAATCCATACTAAATACTCACAATTCATGTGGCGCAGTGTTCGTGTGACGCAGTGCTCGTGTGACGCAGTGCTTGTGTGACACAGTGCTACCAACAATATGAATGCGTGTACATTGGCTTTATAGACACATATATGTAATACATTGAATTATGTCCCATGTTGAAAATATTAGTCATACAATGCAATAAGTTATCTTGCATGCTCTCGTCTATGCATGAAATTGCCTTGTTTGTTGCTTGCTTGATTTCCTTGTCCATTATCTACAACTAAATGTTCAGTTTATACTCTTTTCTATTCTTGTGTTTACTATTTCACTTATACTGTGCTTGGATATGAAAGTTCATGATCTGAAGGAGATTTAAAAAATGTGAACAGAGCCATGTCAGAAACCCTAACTCTGGGTATACTATACTCTAGTTTCTGACATGCTAACTCTGGGTATACTATACTCTAGTTTCTAACATGCTAACTCTGGGTATACTATACTCTAGTTTCTCACATGTTAACTCTGGGTATACTATACTCTAGTTTCTAACATGCTAACTCTGGGTATACTATACTCTAGTTTCTCACATGTTAACTCTGGGTATACTATACTCTAGTTTCTCACATGTTAACTCTGGGTATACTATACTCTAGTTTCTCACATGTTAACTCTGGGTATACTATACTCTAGTTTCTAACATGCTAACTCTGGGTATACTATACTCTAGTTTCTGACATGTTAACTCTGGGTATACTATACTCTAGTTTCTCACATGTTAACTCTGGGTATACTATACTCTAGTTTCTCACATGCTAACTCTGGGTATACTATACTCTAGTTTCTGACATGTTAACTCTGGGTATACTATACTCTAGTTTCTGACATGTTAACTCTGGGTATACTATACTCTAGTTTCTGACATGTTAACTCTGGGTATACTATACTCTAGTTTCTCACATGTTAACTCTGGGTATACTATACTCTAGTTTCTCACATGTTAACTCTGGGTATACTATACTCTAGTTTCTCACATGTTAACTCTGGGTATACTATACTCTAGTTTCTCACATGTTAACTCTGGGTATACTATACTCTAGTTTCTAACATGCTAACTCTGGGTATACTATACTCTAGTTTCTCACATGTTAACTCTGGGTATACTATACTCTAGTTTCTCACATGTTAACTCTGGGTATACTATACTCTAGTTTCTCACATGTTAACTCTGGGTATACTATACTCTAGTTTCTCACATGTTAACTCTGGGTATACTATACTCTAGTTTCTCACATGTTAACTCTGGGTATACTATACTCTAGTTTCTGACATGTTAACTCTGGGTATACTATACTCTAGTTTCTCACATGTTAACTCTGGGTATACTATACTCTAGTTTCTCACATGTTAACTCTGGGTATACTATACTCTAGTTTCTAACATGCTAACTCTGGGTATACTATACTCTAGTTTCTAACATGCTAACTCTGGGTATACTATACTCTAGTTTCTGACATGCTAACTCTGGGTATACTATACTCTAGTTTCTAACATGCTAACTCTGGGTATACTATACTCTAGTTTCTGACATGCTAACTCTGGGTATACTATACTCTAGTTTCTGACATGCTAACTCTGGGTATACTATACTCTAGTTTCTGACATGCTAACTCTGGGTATACTATACTCTAGTTTCTAACATGCTAACTCTGGGTATACTATACTCGAGTTTCTAACATGCTAACTCTGGGTAATAGTCTACTCGAGTTTCTAGTATTTTTTTGTACTATACCTTCCAAAAACCAAATTTTGAAATGAATATCCCTGCTGTTTTCATTGTGAATCATTATTTATTACCTCTAGCATTTCATATCAACATTTGTCTTCCAAATGTCATACCCTTATTTTTGTAACACAATTCACATTTTATTGTGATTGTATCACTCTGGAGAATATTTGCCATGTCATGTTGTTCTACTGGCATAAAAATGGGACAGATTTTAAAACAAGTGATTCACTGAAGGAAGAAACAAAACCAAGAATATGTATCCAGTTTTATCAGAAACAAATAATTGCTATTACATCAGCCATGTACTTAGTGGTGGTGTAATTCAATAATTGCTATTACATCAGCCATGTACTTAGTGGCGGTGTAATTCAATAATTGCTATTACATCAGCCATGTACTTAGTGGCGGTGTAATTCAATAATTGCTATTACATCAGCCATGTACTTAGTGGCGGTGTAATTCAATAATTGCTATTACATCAGCCATGTACTTAGTGGCGGTGTAATTCAATAATTGCTATTACATCAGCCATGTACTTAGTGGTGGTGTAATTCAATAATTGCTATTACATCAGCCATGTACTTAGTGGCGGTGTAATTCAATAATTGCTATTACATCAGCCATGTACTTAGTGGTGGTGTAATTCAATAATTGCTATTACATCAGCCATGTACTTAGTGGCGGTGTAATTCAATAATTGCTATTACATCAGCCATGTACTTAGTGGCGGTGTAATTCAATAATTGCTATTACATCAGCCATGTACTTAGTGGCGGTGTAATTCAATAATTGCTATTACATCAGCCATGTACTTAGTGGCGGTGTAATTCAATAATTGCTATTACATCAGCCATGTACTTAGTGGCGGTGTAATTCAATAATTGCTATTACATCAGCCATGTACTTAGTGGCGGTGTAATTCAATAATTGCTATTACATCAGCCATGTACTTAGTGGCGGTGTAATTCAATAATTGCTATTACATCAGCCATGTACTTAGTGGCGGTGTAATTCAATAATTGCTATTACATCAGCCATGTACTTAGTGGCGGTGTAATTCAATAATTGCTATTACATCAGCCATGTACTTAGTGGTGGTGTAATTCAATAATTGCTATTACATCAGCCATGTACTTAGTGGTGGTGTAATTCAATAATTGCTATTACATCAGCCATGTACTTAGTGGCGGTGTAATTCAAAAATCTTCAAGTATTATATCACGTGACATATTCTTTCCAGAACGTTGTCTTTGTCGTGGATACTCTAAATGCCTCTCTGTTCTGGGCAAGCGGGCATGAATTGGCCACAGACATGTGTATACATTCTTCGATGTCGCTGGTCCATCATCTTCTTGGTCTTCCTCTTTTTCTTCCCTAGCACTCTGCCCTCTAGGATCAGCCTTTCGATACCATCATGTCGCTTTAAGTGTCAAAATACTGTAGCTTTCTTCTAATGATGGTATTAAGAAACCGGCCTTCGTTTAGTTTCAGTAATGTCAAATCTTCAATGTTCTTCTTCAAGTATTACCGATGTCAATACTTATTTGTAAACAAATGACCTCATGCACTCAGAGACTTATAAAAGACACAAAACATGGAAAGATGCATAGTAGAAGGCAGAATTCCAGGAAGTAGAAGAGGAGGTAGACCTAGATAGAAGAAGATGGACGGATGACATCAAGGATTGTATGAAGATATCATTGGAGGTGGCCGACATATTGGCACATGATAGAGTCGGTTCCAGGACATCAATTGCAAAGACAATGTTCTGGAAAGAATATGTGACATGATGATGATGTACTTAGAATGAATGAAAACAGACTGCCTAAACAAACCTACATGTAGAAGGAAAAATACAAGTAAGTCACTCAAAAGAAACTACGCACAGAGAAAAACTGGGTATAAGAAATGTATAAGAAATAACTACAGCAAATGACAACAATGTACTTAACATGGACAGAAATAACTAATGACATATGTGCCATCTTTGGTCCAAAAATAACTAACATGTCCTATAATTCCTTCATACACTCTTCTTTCTTGTGCCCAATTTGTCTTACATTTGGTGGTAGTTGCATTCTTTCTCACATAGAATGAATCCATATTGTCCCTTGAATGTATGAACCCATATTGTCCCTTGAATGTATGAATCCATATTGTCCCTTGAATGTATGAATCCATATTGTCCCTTGAATGTATGAACCCATATTGTCCCTTGAATGTATGAACCCACACTGTCATATCAACCTTTCATCTCTGATATAATGATTGTGATCAAGTGTGTGCATACATGTGTTTGATTGTGTTCAAGTGTGTGTATGTGTGTGTCTTATTGTGTTCAAGTGTGTGTATGTGTGTGTGATTGTGTTCGTGTGTATGTGTGTGTATGTGTGTGTGTATGTGTGTGTGTATGTGTGTGTGTGTGATTGTGTTCAAGTGTGTGTATGTGTGTGTCTTATTGTGTTCAAGTGTAAGTATGTGTGTGTCTTATTGTGTTCAAGTATGTGTATGTGTGTGTGTGTATGTGTGATTGTGTTCAAGTGTGTGTATGTGTGTGTGTATGTGTGTGTGTATGTGTGATTGTGTTCAAGTGTGTGTATGTGTGTGTGTATGTGTGATTGTGTTCAAGTGTGTGTATGTGTGATTGTGTTCAAGTGTGTGTATGTGTGTGTGTCTGATTGTGTTCAAGTGTGTGTATGTGTGTGATTGTGTTCAAGTGTGTGCATGTCTGTGTCTGTGTTAAAGTGTGTGTATGTGTGTGATTGTGTTAAAGTGTGTGTATGTGTGTGTGTCTGATTGTGTTCAAGTGTGTGTATGTGTGTGTGTCTGATTGTGTTCAAGTGTGTGTATGTGTGTGTCTGATTGTGTTCAAGTGTGTGTATGTGTGTGATTGTGTTAAAGTGTGTGTATGTGTGTGTGTCTGATTGTGTTAAAGTGTGTGTATGTGTGTGATTGTGTTCAAGTGTGTGTATGTGTGTGTGTCTTATTGTGTTCAAGTGTGTGTATGTGTGTGATTGTGTTAAAGTGTGTGTATGTGTGTGTGTATGTGTGTGTGATTGTGTTAAAGTGTGTGTATGTGTGTGTATGTGATTGTGTTAAAGTGTGTGTCTTATTGTGTTCAAGTGTGTGTATGTGTGTGATTGTGTTAAAGTGTGTGTATGTGTGTGTGTATGTATGTGTGTGATTGTGTTCAAGTGTGTGTATGTGTGTATGTATGTGTGTGATTGTGTTCAAGTGTGTGTATGTGTGTGATTGTGTTCAAGTGTGTGTATGTGTGTGTGTATGTGTGATTGTGATCAAGTGTGTGTATGTGTCTGTGTTCAAGTGTGTGTATGTGTGTGATTGTGTTCAAGTGTGTGCATGTCTGTGTCTGATTGTGTTCAAGTGTGTGTATGTGTGTGATTGTGTTAAAGTGTGTGTATGTGTGTGTGTCTGATTGTGTTCAAGTGTGTGTATGTGTGTGTGTCTGATTGTGTTCAAGTGTGTGTATGTGTGTGTGTCTGATTGTGTTCAAGTGTGTGTATGTGTGTGTGTCTGATTGTGTTCAAGTGTGTGTCTGATTGTGTTCAAGTGTGTGTATGTGTGTGTCTGATTGTGTTCAAGTGTGTGTATGTGTGTGTGTGTGTCTGATTGTGTTCAAGTGTGTGTATGTGTGTGTCTGATTGTGTTCAAGTGTGTGTATGTGTGTGTCTGATTGTGTTCAAGTGTGTGTATGTGTGTGTCTGATTGTGTTCAAGTGTGTGTATGTGTGTGTGTCTGATTGTGTTCAAGTGTGTGTATGTGTGTGTCTGATTGTGTTCAAGTGTGTGTATGTGTGTGTCTGATTGTGTTCAAGTGTGTGTCTGATTGTGTTCAAGTGTGTGTATGTGTGTGATTGTGTTCAAGTGTGTGCATGTCTGTGTCTGATTGTGTTCAAGTGTGTGTATGTGTGTGTCTGATTGTGTTCAAGTGTGTGTATGTGTGTGTCTGATTGTGTTCATGTGTGTGCATGTGTGTGTCTGATTGTGTTCAAGTGTGTGTCTGATTGTGTTCAAGTGTGTGCATGTGTGTGTCTGATTGTGTTCAAGTGTGTGCATGTGTGTGTCTGATTGTGTCAGAACAAATATTACTACACCTGGCAGATGAGAATTGTGTGTGTGTGTTCATCATTTTATGCAGACCAGTGCCGTAGATATGTTTACCTTAAGGAGAGGCTTTTATCTAATTTTGAAGGCGTTTCTATGAAATTGGCTAAAAGCTTTTATTAACCTTATGGTTCCTAGTACTCAAGTCATTTTCAGATTTGCTAAGGAGGGGGTTTGAACACCCCACCCTTATCAAATGGGCCTGATCAGATGTGCATCCCTACATCAAGTTTTTGCTGCAATAGACCTCCAACATCCTCTACCTCTTGCTTGTGGGATACACTCTGTGCTGGAGATGATCTGGTTCATTTCATCATATTTCCCTCCCACTTGTATATCTGCCTCCTATTTGTATATCTGCTTACCTCCAAATGTTTCCCTTCCCACTTGTATATCTGCCTGCCTCTTGTATATCTGCCTACTTTGTATATCTGGCTGCCTCTTGTATATCTGCCTACTATGTATATCTGCCTGCCTCTTGTATATCTGCCTACTTTGTATATCTGCCCGCCTCTTGTATATCTGCCCGCCTCTTGTATATCTGCCTACTTTGTATATCTGCCTGCCTCTTGTATATCTGCCTACTTTGTATATCTGCCTGCCTCGTGCTCATCTACCTGGAACTCTTCTATTTCTTCTGTGTCCAGGATTATTGTGGACTTCAGCCTATTCACTAGGATCAAGCTCTCAATCTTCTCCAGTTCACAACTGCTACCCAACAGTTTGTGCCTCAGTTCTGTCCAGTGTGGCCATGCCTTGCAGTTATTTGTAATCTGGAAATATGTGTTCTGGAGTCTATATTCCTATTCCACACGGAGATTTATGTGTTATACCTAGATCTGGTACAAGTGATCATGTAGTCTGCAATGAACCAGTTTTAAGTTGAGCTCAACTTTTTCTTTAAATGTTTCTCAACAAGGTGTCATCTCATAATGTCTTCAACAAGGTGTCATGTCATGTCTTCAACAAGGTGTCATGTCATAATGTCTTCAACAAGGTGCCATGTCATGTCTTCAACAAGGTGCCATGATCTTAATGATTCTGTTTTCCTATGATGATGTTCGTCCGTCGTGATCGACGATGACCAAAAACTCAACCATAATAATAATAACAATAAATAATAAAATAATAAAGTTAATAGTGCGTTTTTAAATGACTAGCAAGTCCAATGCGCGCACAAAATGTTCTTTTACAGAATTGACAACAATAGAATGTATCTGTGTGAGGTTGAGATGTTTTTTCTTTTCTACGTGTCCGCTTCTGTCTTGCAGTTTCTTGTCTGAATTCTTCTGCCGCTAGTGCTCCCGTTCTAATGCTGTAACGCCAAGCCGTTCTATCCTGAGCGAGGCTCTCCCAAGCACCTACGTCAATGTTAAGATGTTTCAAGGATGACTTGAGCGTGTCTTTGAAACGCTTTTTCTGTCCACCAGCTTTTCGAAATCCTGCCTTGAGTTCTCCATAATATATTTGTTTTGGCAATCGCGAGTTCTCCATGCGCACAAGATGGCCTGCCCAGCGTGCCTGCGCCTTCATAAGTATTGTGTGGATGCTGATTGAGGTTGAATTTTCCAAGACCTCGTAGTCTGGTACTTTGTCCCACCAATGGATGTTTAGTAATTTACGTAGGCAGGTAAGATGGAAATGATTTAACTTTCTTGCATGTCTAGCATACACTGTCCACGTTTCGCAGGCGTATAGTAAGGTTGGTATAACAGCAGCATGATATACTTGTAGTTTGGTGGTTGTTCTTATACCTCTTCTGTCCCATACATTTTTGCGTAATCCGCCAAATACAGCACTAGCTTTTGCCAGTCTCTTGTTAACTTCCACATCAATGTTGACATCGCGAGAGAGAGTGCTTCCAAGGTAAGTAAAATTGTCGACTACCTGCAGTTTTTCCTTATTGACGATGATGGAAGTAGCAGTATGTTGGCTATTTGATGTTGCTTGGTGCATGACTTCTGTTTTTTTGGTGTTAATAGTGAGACCAAAGTTGTTGCAGGCCTTTGAGAAGCGGTCTATGGTGCTCTGCATGTTTACGACAGAGTCAGCATACAATGCACAGTCGTCAGCATAAAGTAATTCTCTAACAGTACTAGATTTAGTTTTCGTGTTTGCTTTTAGACGACGTAAATTGAAAAGACCACCATCCGTTCTGTAATTGATCATTATGCCTGCTGTTTCATTACTATGGTGTGTTTCCGTTAACATGGCTGTAAATAACAGGCTGAAAAGAGTAGGGGCCAGCACACATCCCTGCTTTACACCATTTGTGACAGGGAATGCAGGAGATACTCCTCCGTCGCAGATAACACTAGCCATCATACCGTCATGAAATTGTCGTATCACAGTGACAAGTTTTGGGGGGCATCCGAACTTTGTAAGCACCTTCCACAGTCCTTCTCTGTTAACGGTATCGAATGCTTTAGTTAAGTCCACAAATGTTGCTAAGAGTTCACTATGTTGCTCTTGTGACTTTTCCTGAATTTGTCGTGCAGAGAATATCATATCAACTGTACCACGAACTGTAACTGTTTTCCTATACAGTGTAGTCACAATCAGTTTTATTCTCTGTGCATGAAGTTCTCATTATTCCTCTATATACCCACATCAATTTGTCTTCTAGCTGTTTGTTAATTATCCATTATTTTCTATCCATCTTGAGGATGGTAAAGAGACAAATACTGGATATGTTACCATTGATGGTGTAGTCACAGCAGGGAAGATAATACATAGTACTGGATATATCAATGATTGCCTACAACACCCAGCTCAGCACATGATGATGGTGAAATGTAGCATTTTACAATGCAAACCTGAATAGATTATTTATTATATAAATGACCTAGCATATTTACAATGAAGAACTCTTGCATGTATGAGATCCATTTATGTTATGTTATTTATTGTACTCACAAACATGTGAGTTACTGGTCAGTTAGTCGAGACACTACTGTACCTACTTGAAATATGACAGCAGACTGAACATTTGTATGATGTCTTAGCATGAACATGAACATTAAGTGACAAGATCAAGTCAAGAGTGCTGCACATCAGTTTCTCTTGTGTAATTCCATCAATTGTGTCATATTATTTATTGGTTGCCTTTTTTTTGTGAAATCCATGAGTGTGATGTTTACCAACAAATTTGTTTCCTACCAGCCTAATACATGTTATGTTCTCATTTTTGGGGTCTTAGATCCCTCCCCCTCCTCATCTACAGACATGAAAGCCATCAATACTAAGGTAATACATTGCATGCCCAGTTACCAGCTACAATGAAACACTAAAGACAGACAATGGCTGGCTCATATATACAGAATGTCATGAGGACATGTTCACAAGTATAGGGTAGATGAGTATTCAGGTAACACAGATTATCTGTATATCTGCAATGGAAGATTTTCTATTGATCCTAAAATTTATAAAGTGCTGGCCATTTACTGCAGCACTAGTAACATACAAACTTTGTGTGCACAGGGACATTTGAGAAAATTATTATAACACAAATGCAGACAAAAGAGAGAAGCACAAACAATAGGTTCATTTATGACAGAAACTACTCAATTAGTCTGTTCTCTTGATAACCATCTCTTGCAAAAATGAAATATACACACGTAGAATACACTTGAGATTTCACTGAATATGTCGGTACAGATATGATTTTTTTCTGAGAGAATTGAACACATCTCGGAAGCCCAAGTTAGTCAGATAAAAATTAGTCTGTACACAGCTTGGGCTACAGCAATAATGTGACCAACTAACAGAATCAAACAAGCCCTCGTACCTGATGATTTTCATTGGTGCCTATATATATATATGTATACTCTTTATGTTGCTTGCCAACGTCAACCAACAAAATGCGCGGAAATAATCAAACAAATTGTTATGCTCTGTCAATAGTGTGGTCTAGACAGCCAGACACTTGAGAAAGCAATGATTAACTCTCTGAATATAAATATTGACTTGAAAACCAATACAAGCAAAAAATGTTTGGATTGATAGCAGCATTCTAAATAAGGTATGTGTCAACTTTACACAAGTTATATTTAGACAAAATATTTGAGAAGAATTTTGTCTTCAAATACAATTTAGTCTTAACCCTTCCACTAAAGATCATCTTCTAAAAGGTCCTATGATGTCATTAGATTTTGGAGAGTCGATACCGTGACACAGACATTTTGTGGTTTATTTAATCATTTAGGGTATTTATATCAACATAAGTATTTTTTGACATGAATTTGATGTGTTGTGATATGAATTTGATGTGTTGTGATATGAATTGTGTAAATTATTGATGTCTTGAATGTCTACGATGATATGTGATGCCTTCTTTCCCTGATATTTTCCAGCTCACTGATGTTTAGTGAAAGTATAACCTATTTTATTTACTTTGGTCACATGAAATATTGAAATCCTACCTGGCAACTGGTATTAAACATCATGTAGAGCTGACTAGCACATATTCTGATCACTGTGACTTATGTCACAGGAAGTCGGCAGGTAATTCAGAGAATGGTTATTGATCAGAGGCCAAGACTTAACCAGAACAATTATTGTATCTAAGACTTAGATCATTTCATGAGAAAGATCATCGATTTGAACCAAATCATCCAATGAACGATTATTCATCCTAGATTAAAAGATCATTCCAAGAGCAATTATTAACCTCACACCCAGATCATTCAGAGAGTGACTATTCATCCAAGACTCAGATCACCGAGTGTTGCTGGGGACCACAGAAGGAGCAAAGAATAGTAACAGTGTGATCTGCCATTAAACTAAAAATGGTTGAGTGAGGGGATACCCATTGTGTAGAATGATGGAGTGACCCAAGATTGTCATGCTGCAATCTGATGTCATGCCAAAAGATAACCTGATATCTGACTGAAGAAAAATGTCAAATGTTATTACAGCCAAACTGTAAACCATGAGAAAATAGACAATAAATGAGACAGCCTAAGAACAAGTATTCTTCTTCAGCATTCATTCTCAAACTTCCACTGCATCTCTCTTGTAGTATGACATTCTCAAACTCCCACTGCATCTCTCTTGTAGTATGACATTCTCAAACTCCCACTGCATCTCTCTTGTAGCAGTACAATGGTCCTACTAGATTTCCATCATGATATAGCCCAGAGAGTGGAAATGCGATGTGTTGTTTTTTTATTTGCACCAATGGCACAACACATCCATCTTCGGCAGAGGAAAAGTATTAAAAAATCAAGTGAAAATGTTTGTATTATATATATATATATATATCATTTCTTGTGCCTTTTCCTTCCACAAATGCAAATTGCTCTTCTGCAATTTCTGGTTTTAATTAATATTCCCCCTACTTGTCACATGATTATACCAAGTAGGATCTTGGTCATCTGACTCAAATGGCTGACTGTTCGGAGGTCTTCACATTTCACTGCATCAAGTATCTTCGATAAGGTATGCATATTGATTGCAATAAATCAAATGGAATATATCCACTGTTAAAAAACATAGGAATAGGAATAGCTAAAAGTACTTTCAATGACATGAGGAAAATATTAACATCTAAACAAATTACAAACAAGTTAAAAATGAGAATTATAAAATGCTACATCTATTCTATATTAATGTGTGGCTCAGAAACATGGACAATGAAGAAACAATCAGAAGACAGAATTGATGCATTTGAAATATGAATATATAGAAGAACAGGGAGAACATCATGTAAAGAGAAGAAAACAAACAAAGAGGTTCTTCTAACATGTAATGAAGAAAGAATTATTAAAGGAAATAAAGATCAGGCAAATAAAATATTTTGGACACATTAAAAGACATGACACTTTATTGAAGACCTTACTTGAGGGTAAAGTCAAAGGGAGGCGAGCAAGAAGTATGCAGAGATACAAGTGGGAGAGTAACTTCACAAGATGGACAAGTTACAGTCTAGCAGAGTGGACCAACAAAGCAAGAGACAGGATGTTGGAGATCTGTTGCAGGCAACCTTCGTTGCGGAGACAGCACTTAATGATGAAGATGTAAACCATGAGAGAATCTATTGTCCTTCAGACAACATCTTGTTAACTGAACAAGCAACTGGAGGAAACATCACACAGAAGACAGACTCCCAGATCATGGCTAATAGCATTATCACAATATGATTTGCTCAAATTTGTGTGTACATTTGTTATGTGAACATGTCAATGTTATGAGAGCTTATATGTGAATATGTTATGTTATCATAGTTTATATGTTACGGAAACTTATATGTGAATATGTTATGTTATCATAGTTTATATGTTACGGAAACTTATATGTGAATATGTTATGTTATCATAGTTTATATGTTACGGAAACTTATATGTGAATATGTTATGTTATCATAGTTTATATGTTACGGAAACTTATATGTGAATATGTTATGTTATCATAGTTTATATGTTATGGAAACATATGTGAATATGTTATGTTATCATAGTTTATATGTTACGGAAACTTATATGTGAATATGTTATGTTATCATAGTTTATATGTTACGGAAACATATGTGAATATGTTATGGAACCTTATTTGTGAATATGATGTACATAATGCTAGCTAAGATCAGGTGACATATTTCTTTGTACCAAAATTATGTACACGAATTATTATGCATGTTATATATGTAAATATTACTGCAATTATAATGTCTGTTACAAGAATGAAACTAAAATGTTGCAACAATATTGTTGTATTGTTGAGAAGCATGGACAAGGGACAATAAGAAAACTTCATGTTTAAGACTGTGCTTATGATTGTAGACTAGGATTGTTGTTGCAGAATGTCCAAAGCTTGCACATAAAAGTAAGAACATTTTGGTGAACCATCAGCAGGGCTAAATACCTGCTTCAGATCTATACTGTGATAGAAAGATCTCTCCAAATCATTGGTGAGGAGCCTGTAGGATCATTCTATATGGCCCCTGAAGGTAACTGAGGTGGTACTAAACATTCATAAACCTATGTCCCTGTTCTATATCACCATAAATGAATATTCAGTGAGTCAATAATAATAAAACGTATTATTATGTACACTCCACGCTCATCTGTATCGTTGAGGATAGAATTCGCTGGAGGACTCTGTGTGCTGAAGCATCCAATGTGGTACCCCTACGACCCTGAAGGGTTACGGGTTTGTTGATTGATAAATAAAATGTACATACTGGGCGAGTATGGGTGAGCTACATTAAGGGGTGAGTTACTTAAATGTTTGAGCAAATATTGCAGGTTAATTTGTAAGGTGATAATTTTGTATATCCTATGGATGACATAAAATTACAAATGATCCACAAATGATATACATTTACAAATGGTTCTCAAATGATATAAATTTACAAATGATCCACAAATGATGTAAATTTACAAATGGTCCACAAATGATGTAAATTTACAAATGATCCACAAATGATATAAATTTACAAATGGTCCTCAAATGATATAAATTTACAAATGGTCCACAAATGATGTAAATTTACAAATGGTCCACAAATGATGTAAATTTACAAATGATCCACAAATGATGTAAATTTACAAATGATCCACAAATGATATAAATTTACAAATGGTCCACAAATGATGTAAATTTACAAATGATCCACATATGATGTAAATTTACAAATGATCCACAAATGATATAAATTTACAAATGGTCCTCAAATGATATAAATTTACAAATGGTCCACAAATGATGTAAATTTACAAATGATCCACAAATGATGTAAATTTACAAATGATCCACAAATGATGTAAATTTACAAATGATCCACAAATGATATAAATTTACAAATGATCCACAAATGATGTAAATTTACAAATGATCCACAAATGATATAAATTTACAAATGGTCCTCAAATGATATAAATTTACAAATGGTCCACAAATGATGTAAATTTACAAATGGTCCACAAATGATGTAAATTTACAAATGATCCACAAATGATGTAAATTTACAAATGATCCACAAATGATATAAATTTACAAATGGTCCTCAAATGATATAAATTTACAAATGATCCACAAATGATGTAAATTTACAAATGATCCACAAATGTTATAAATGTACAAATGGCCCACAAATGATGTAAATTTACAAATGGTCCACAAATGATATAAATTTACAAATGATCCACAAATGATGTAAATTTACAAATGATCCACAAATGATATAAATTTACAAACCATGTTGGCACACAATAAACTATTCTGTGTTGCTGCTGTAAGTAATCAAAGATACAAAATTGTAAGTGGTAGCCCCCACTGTTTTGCCCCAACTCATTCAAATATTTTGTTAAAATGTACATGACCCAGTCATTGACTATGTCCAAGCAATCTGTATGGCAGCTGGTACTGAATCTGTGCAGAGGTCCCTATTTTATATATGGCCAGCCCCATGTATATATCCTAATTTTATCACACACTTTACTGCTGTTTCACTTCAGAAGTCTTGAGCAAGTGTAGGTTCACTCATTCACATCCTCAGTGTGTGTGTGTGTGTGTGTGTATGTGTGCGTGTGCTTGTGGTGTACGTGTGAATGAGAGGGACGGAGATTCCAGGAAGTATGGAGTCTTCTACCTCACACGTGTTACATAGTTTACACTAAAACCATAGCCAAAAGTGTGACTACTGTCATTCTCAGACCACTCCATAGTGCCATACACTCAATAGTGCCATACACTCAATAGTGCCATACACTCCATAGTGCCATAAACTAGATAGTAAATAGATAAGTAGCATATATAAGCATGTTATGTGACAGGAGTGTGGTATACTAGTTGATAGTGAGCTTGCTTACAATCACTGGTTAACAGCGTGTCAGACTCTAAACAAAATTATAGACTGATTTCTCACCTGATACGACCGCTCCTCCAGTCAACCCAGCTGTGAATGGGCACCTGATGCATGAGTTGAGGAAGGTAAACATGGTATGTAAGGGGACTGGCCAACACACCTACGAGTTACTGTGGCTTAGTAAATGAAGAGTTATCTTAATTCCCCAAGGCAGATTGCTGCCACAGAGCCTGCCATCATGTGGTGCATGGCCAGAGCTTAGAGTGTTGGCCTCACAACTGTGAGGTCCAGGTTTCAGCTCCCGAATATAACAAGGTTTTTTCAGTCGAGGAGTAAATACAAAAGAGCATGCAGCCATTATGACACAAGTCACATGTAACCTCTGCCTGCAACCTTCCAAACTTAAAACATGCAGCTTTCCACCTGCAACCTCCTAAACTGAAAATGTGCAGCCTCCCCTTAAAATTTA
Organism: Meghimatium bilineatum; assembly: GCA_034231615.1. Taxonomy (NCBI): domain Eukaryota; kingdom Metazoa; phylum Mollusca; class Gastropoda; order Stylommatophora; family Philomycidae; genus Meghimatium; species Meghimatium bilineatum. The sequence continues at coordinate 24,158,525 of CM067302.1, forward strand.
ACAAACTGAAAACATATAGTCTTGTTCACAAACAGTGGATTGAGGCCTTGAGAAAGGTGAGGCTGAAAGTGGTTACAATTATTTTCATGCCAAGACATGTGGGTGTTCAAGACAATGAAAGAGCAGATCAAATGGCATCATGCACGATTGTGGCACAGGGCCATGGATCGAGCTGACGTTTTGAACTCCTTAAGAGACATAATATAACACACGAGAGTGAGATTAGTGTGGATGATGATTCCTTTTCAATGGCTAGGATTAAAGATCAGGGATTGAAATGCAGAATTGCTAAAAGTGAATATTTTTGAGGGCGAAGAAGAATGATGGTCAACCAGATAGGACCAGTACTGTCAGCAGAAGTGTAATGGTGGATACACTCAAGGAGAGATCGGAGTAACCATGGACGTGTCCAGTTTGCAGTGATGATGACCTGACGACTAATTAACTAACTATGTAGTCTCCCGACAACCTAACAAACTGAAAACATGCTGTATTGACAATTTGATGTAATAAGAGACTAGTAAAGAGGGTTTGGTTGTGAGTTGGTATGTGGCGCAGTGGTTGGTAGTTCGCACAGAAGTTGGTGGCACAGTAGTTTGGTATGTGACGCGGTGGTTGAAGTTTGCACAGAAGTTGGTGGCACAGAGGTTGGTTGGAGGTGCAGTGGTTGGTAAGTGGCGCAGAGGGTAGTTTAAGGGGCAGTGGTTGGTATGTGGCAAAGAGGAGTTATGATAGCAGGTTATCACACTCCGGACAAGTCTATAGGTGCTCAGATCTCCATAACAATAAATCCACATCTCAGAGTGTAGTGTTCAACAGTTGCCGATTCTGATGTACCAGTCACTTCACACATTCTATTATGTCTGGGGCTGTTCTGGTCTTGATATCAATCCAGCAGTCTTGAGAGCAACCATGACTGACACTATGAAAATCTTGTGAGTGAACAAGGTCTCTCAGCACATTAACTATATCCGATGGTAACATTGATGTAGCTTATGGACACTATGGTTATGCTTGCGAGTGTATCAGCTGACTGGATGATTAAATAGTATGGGACAGGTAACATACACCAGAAAATCTCTAGTAACCTTGTATGGTAAGTCAGTGTTGAGATTGTTTGCTCTGGTTTCAGGCTTCTGCAAATATTGGTATCTGAACACAGCATGGACTAGAAGATGATGATTGTATATAACCTTTATTTGATTGTTTCTGATGGGGCATCAAATGACACACCCACCAAATATCACAATATATAACATCATCACAAGAGCACAACACAGAAATAGCTTGAAGTACATTTCATATCATTTACATTTTAAACATAGTTCATTATTCAACTGTTCTCACCAACACATTTAGTTGTCAGCAGACATGGGGAGAAGATGAATACATTAGAAGTTGACACCAGACATGGGGAGAAGATGAATACATTAGAAGTTGACACCAGACATGGGGAGAAGATGAATACATTAGAAGTTGACACCAGACATGGGGAGAAGATGAATACATTAGAAGTTGACAGCAGACATGTGGAGAGAATACAGTGCCGATGTATTCTGTAGAAATGTGTGTGTGTACTGAAATAAATAACAGCAACAGAATTAGGAAGCTTACAGGGAATATAAAAATAAAAATATAGCAGACAGTATTTAACACTTTGCTCACCAGCAATCCAGAGCGTACTTGTCCGCAATTACTGAGGGTGCAAGCAAAATTTTATACATTGACATTGCCATCTTTTTAAAATTTGCATAAAATCGATATAGCGCAAGAGTCTTGAAACTTTCTATGTATTGTAACGACTGTTTGCACTTTCTGAATGAATTGAAAGCTCCAGATTTATTTCAAGTACAAAATGCTACTTATCATAATGCTAGGCCTAGTTTTACATTAATTTCTATATATCATACAATATTTCCTTCAAAAACTCTGATATTTCTTTATAAACACTCACTTACTAGGTCTATATCGTTATTCCCGACATGCCGCCATTTTTACAGAACGTAATTTCCCGGAAACACTATTTTTTAGCACATTATTGCAATGGATATTCCTATTTTTCTGATCTATCATAGTGCATTCGATTAGCATCGAACTTGGTCAGCAAGGTTATGTAATGGAAATTTGACTAGCGTCAAAATTGGTCAGCAAAGTGTTAAAACCAAGTACATTTAGTTGGCACTGAATTGACTCACAATTTGAACCCATCATCATTTTTCTAACTCTATCAGTGTGGGGATGTGGAATGATCAAATTCAGAAAACATGATTGTAGTTGCGAGGTGAATCGGTGTCATCTGAATGCACCTGGTTCCAAAAAAAAATCCTGTCTGTTATTTCTGAGAGAAATGTGATGCATGCATAGAATATCAAAGCAATATCTGCACGAGAAACAAACACTCACTCTCTCATGCACATGCACTCGCGCACACACACACAGAGAGAGAGGGGAGGAGAGAGGATGTGTAGTTTGTATGTGTATACATCGTGATAGAGACATGATTCACTTTCCTGGCTGGTGTGTTGCTTTGTCCCATAAGGAGAGCAAAGAATAGCAATAATGATACCTGCCATAAGATGGCACTAAGGAAGTTTGGCAACACCATACTATAGAAGGGTCAAAGCAATCCAAAGTCATGCAGAATTCAGATCACAAAGAACGGATATTTCAGCAAAGCTGTAAACCATTCTCCAGACTACATCCTGCTAGTCTGAGTTTTGAGAACAAATGCAAATACAAAAATGTTACTTATCAACATCAGGAAGAAATACACCAACATTCTCCATCCTTTCATTCCTTCCTAGCTTTGCCCCATTCTCATGTGAAAAATATTCAGACTCTTCTGAGATGTGGAGTTGTTTTGGAATGAAACATTGGTCTGGACATTAAATGAGGATGGGTCAGAGTATGAGGTCATGGATGGCTGGATTAGCAATTAATCACTAAATAAGGATTTGTCACAGAGCATGGACCACTAAATCAGCAACGAGCCACTAAATGAAGATGCATTAAAGACATGAGCCCATGGACCATTAACCAATCACTAAATGAAGTTCACGTGAAACAAAATAACACTGGCCTGTCAAAAGTTTAGAAAACTGGCATACACAGGTTTTCTGTAGAATGCATTAGTGGGTATATTAATGTGAATGTGTTGAATAATACTTGTGTAAACAAATAGAACATTAAACACACAGCTGCTTGCATTAAGATTATAGAGTTCATGATGGAGGGGCTAACATTAGCAGGTTACATTTCATGTGTTTATATTATGTAAATTTCACAGCACCTCTCTGTAACCTTTTTTTCTTGATATCTCCCAAAGTTCCTCAGACCAATGCGTGCAGTTTAATGTACGAGCAGAGTTTCTTCATTTCACCCATCTTATGCCAGGTGTCATCTATGCTCTAGAAATGCATCAGCATTTTGCTGGGACATTGATGGAATTCTGCAGGCAGCAAATAGTTTCAGTGACTTCTCATGTGCAATTGTTTGTCTGATGTTCTCATGTGCAATTGTTTGTCGATGTTCTCATGTGCAATTGTTTGTCTGATGTTCTCATCTGCAATTGTTTGTCTGATGTTCTCATGTGCAATTGCTTGTCTGATGTTCTCATGTGCAATTGTTTGTCTGATGTTCTCATGTGCAATTGTTTGTCTGATGTTCTCATGTGCAATTGTTTGTCTGATGTTCTCATGTGCAATTGCTTGTCTGATGAACAGATTTAATCATCTCTATAATCTTTATGAAAGTTGTCATCTGTGAACACTGCTTCAGTTGGAAGACACGATTTGGATGGACAGGTTCTTGTGTACTTGTTTTCTGCCGCTGCATGTATCACAAATTTTGTTGTTCTATCAAGGAGGATGCCATTAACTGTTTTTTTGTTAGGAGCTGTGTCGTCATATGGCATATCTTTTGTTGTGAAATCATCATGGCAAATTATCTGCTCTTAATGATGCAATGTCCCCACAGGCATTTCTAACCATGCGAATTCATGGTAGCATTACATGCATACACGTTAACCAGCACAAATAAATGTTGGATATTCTGAGCTTCCACTACTAGCAGCTGGATGTCATCGTTATACCACCTGGACATATCTCTATCTCCAGCATGTCAATACATTCTTGTACCAGAATAACTTGCCAGAGGTGTCTTTTAATGTAAAACCATTGAAAGCTATCCTGATAACATCACTAACACCAAAATGTAACAATTGCAATACCATGATGTCTTCGCTACAGTCAAGTTTATCTAGCTCTGGTCGTCGCTTGTTTACACTGGCTACATTCCCAGAAAATGAGAAATTTAAAATAAATCTAGACATGTTGCTTTTAATCTTGTTTTTTCCTCTCACCAGCAGATCTCCCCCCTTTCTCTTCTTGCTATCCCTCTTAGAGCATTTCAATTTGACAGCAACTTCTTCCAAGTATCGACCAACATATAAACAGTGGATTTCACTCAGGTGGATTTCAGACCAGATATATGTTCTCCGTAAGCACCATTGAAGATCTTACAGGGTGGACTTCCTAATCAAAAGAACTAGCACAATATCCTCGATGAAATTCATGAATTAATCCATTATTTCCAGTTAAGTTACAGGAATCACACCAAAACCACTAGCATAGCTAGCCGCCATTTTGACCGGAAGTGACAGCCACTGTGAAAAAAAATATACTCAAAACACATTTAGAAAAATATACCATGAAATATTTGTAATCAGGAGTAACCATCTACCTTCTTCTCCCGATGTCACATGATATAATCAAAACCTAAAATGTTACAATATCTCATTCAGCCTCTGGGTCATCCATGTATGAGCGGTAGCCCATGGGAATCTGGGCCCAGTTCTGGGTTTTCCCCTCAGCCAGAAGTCCATAAACTATGGTCCCAACAGCATAAATGCAGGCTGTCAAATAGAATACAATCTGCCAGTCACTGGATGAGTCCTGTAAAAGAAAATAAGAAAGGTAAAGTGAGTAATTTTTCTGACCAGTAATCTGACTTATCTCCCATTACCAAGAATGCACAATTTGGAAAACATGACAGTGCTGTCTGGGAACAATTTAGTTTTAAAAAAAAACCAACAAATTACAACATAGCAATTTGAAATTTCCACTGTGAGTACATGTGCCTGAGCATATACTTAGAGACATAAATACAGCAGCATATCTACAATTTTCTGTTATGTTGAGACATTCTATGAACCAACAACCACAACACATTAATATCTTCCTCTGTACAATTATGTTACAACCTCTTACTTCCAGAGTTAGGGTGGGACAATTATGTTACAACCTCTTACTTCCAGAGTTAGGGTGGGACAATTATGTTACAACCTCTTACTTCCAGAGTTAGGGTGGGACAATTATGTTACAACCTCTTACTTCCAGAGTTAGGGTGGGACAATTATGTTACAACCTCTTACTTCCAGAGTTAGGGTGGGACAATTATGTTACAACCTCTTACTTCCAGAGTTAGGGTGGGACAATTATGTTACAACCTCTTACTTCCAGAGTTTAGGGTGGGACAATTATGTTACAACCTCTTACTTCCAGAGTTAGGGTGGGACAATTATGTTACAACCTCTTACTTCCAGAGTTAGGGTGGGACAATTATGTTACAACCTCTTACTTTCAGAGTTTAGGGTGGGACAATTATGTTACAACCTCTTACTTCCAGAGTTTAGGGTGGGACAATTATGTTACAACCTCTTACTTCCAGAGTTTAGGGTGGGACAATTATGTTACAACCTCTTACTTCCAGAGTTTAGGGTGGGACAATTATGTTACAACCTCTTACTTCCAGAGTTAAGGGTGGGACAATTATGTTACAACCTCTTACTTCCAGAGTTTAGGGTGGGACAATTATGTTACAACCTCTTATTTCCAGAGTTTAGGGTGGGACAATTATGTTACAACCTCTTACTTCCAGAGTTTAGGGTGGGACAATTATGTTACAACCTCTTACTTCCAGAGTTTAGGGTGGGACAATTATGTTACAACCTCTTACTTCCAGAGTTTAGGGTGGGACAATTATGTTACAACCTCTTACTTCCAGAGTTTAGGGTGGGACAATTATGTTACAACCTCTTACTTCCAGAGTTTAGGGTGGGACAATTATGTTACAACCTCTTACTTCCAGAGTTTAGGGTGGGACAATTATGTTACAACCTCTTACTTCCAGAGTTTAGGGTGGGACACTTTGTGCACATCCATAACAGTAGAAGTGTTCTAGGAATGAAATAATGCTCTGAAGAAACATTAACCATTTGGCATGGATTCCTTAAGGATAAGATGAAATATTACTTCCATCTTGCGGAGATCTCCTTATGCAGCGATGAGCATATTTTATAACGTATCCATGAAATCACATCAAAGTGTGTCAAATATTCTGATTGGCTAGTTCAAGCTGTCTAAAGGTCATCTAGCAATTGAAATTTTGTAATTTTACACTTTATAGCTTGTAAGCCTCATTTCTGCTTTAGTGTATTGATACAGCAGGACTTACCTTGTGTAGCCATCTCACCTTGACCCACAAATATGGTGAAGCGTAGACTCAACGAATTAGAAATTTATAAACATTTAGAGGAAATTTTTAATGATAATTCTAACATTAATTTATCTGATACATAAAACGACATAGAAAGTGTTAACCTTTAGCACCCTGTGTTTATAAACAGGGTGGTGCTTTCCACCGGAATTGTGTCTTGTCGTGATTTTGGAAAGCATCTTCCACCGCCCGATTCATTCGGTAAACCCGAAACCGAACAAAAAAATGGAGATTGATACATTTTGACAGAATGTTTGGCACATTTTGTTAAGATGGCCAATGGCGGGTAAAATGATATAAATTGATTTTGACATGGAAATTCGAGCAATTTGTTGTCTTCTGTGTCATGGCGAAGCGACAAGACTGAATTGTGTTTATTATACTATTTGTCAATAGTATATTCAGTGAAATAATCATTTAAACAGATTGAAAAGCAAAATAATTGAGAGGTTAGTTCTTCATATGTGATTATTAAATTATGCCACGCTGTTTCCATTATGTAAAATATATAATAACAGATTTCACAGCTTACGATCGATCAAAAATACGGTAGGCCTAGATCTAGATAGGTCTAAATCTGTCTTTATCACTTTCTCACACGTCTCGTATCACACACACACATAAACAAGTCTTATACCAATATATGCAGAATTTAATTCTTTATTTACATGTGCAAATATTATTTAAACATCTGTAACAACAAAAAAGTTATTGCGATTTCAAAACAGCCACGGACGATTGCATAACATTTTCAAAAACCAATTCTGCTGCATTCAGCGGCAGGAGAAAAATTGCGTAATTGTAAACACAGTATGCCTAAGGTTAATTTCCATTGTGATACTAGTACTGATTCGGAGGATATAGTAGAATTCAGATGATATTTGCAGCGCACTTGTTTCACATTCCTGGTCAGACATATGTGATACAGTAAGGTCACCATTTTTGTTTTCTGACAAAACATTGATCATGCAAACATTTTTAAAATCTGGGGAATCTGTATCAAATGATAGTATTATACAACATATTTGTGATGTGACAAATCAATATGCTGACAAGCATGTTACTGATAGGAAACACTTTGCGCCTGGAATAAAACTGATTATTATGATTATTATTATTGAAATAATGTTTCACTTTGTGAGACGAATGTATGTTACAGGTTTTTACATCTCCTACATAAAATAAAGCAACATTATGCTTGTAAATTGATAAATTAGAGAATACAGTAATAATACACTCACATTGTTGAATGTGAGATGTGGTGGGAGATGACGGTCGCAAGCTCTCAGCAGAGAGCCACAGAAATGGATGGAGTAGTAATTCCCGGGAAAGAGAGCAAATGGGTCTAAATAGACGAGTTCTCACTAGTCAGCGGAATATTAAGATTCTACAGTTCCAGGATATTAAGGGAGATCACTGTACAAGTCACTAGACTTGAAGCTGGAAAATTGATCACTCTAGTGATTCGAGAACCGACAGTCTACATAGCCAGACACTACTTGCTAGTTCGATTGAGTCGAATAAACTAGCTGCGATACACATCAAGTTGGAAGGACTTCACTAACGGCTGATAGTGGATTATGATAGCCGCAGGATAGACAGGCAGGCAAGGACGAGAATAGGACTTGGGTTGAACTCTAGTCATTTCACCATCTCTGGCTATGTTGAAGAAGAATTATAGCTTGCAAGAACAGTATGAAATGAATGGATGATTGCAAGATAGAACAGGACGAATGAGTGGAGAATTGCAAGATAGAACAGGACGAATGAATGGAGGACTGAAAGTCAGAAAGTTGTTAAGATGTTTAATCACTGATAAGATGACATGACTAAATATTTACAGTTGTATAATCATTGAAATAAACAGTTAATGCGAACCAGTCAAGTTGATAGAAATTCTGTTAGCTTAGTCAGCTAATCATTGAAAGGGTTCAAACTCAAACACAGAGTAAGTACAAACGAGTGAAGAATGTGTTGTTAATCAGGGAAGAGTTAAAGAAAGAGAAGAAACGATAGAACAGACTCCCTCTGCTACATTTGATCCCCTTACAGGATCTGAGAACACATTGACGAATGGCACATGCAGTTTCCCAGCTTACACATAATGTATGAATGGCACATTTTTGTTCAATGTAATTATTTTCCCACATACCTGACATTTTCTTGGTATGAAATCACAAGCTCTAAGCAATCATCCTATTGCTAAAAAATTATACAAATATTTTATTGCTAATAAATGGTAACATGTGAACAAATCTCACCTGGTCGGTGACAATGATACTAGTCAATCCAGGACTGACTATTCCTGGAAGAGTAGCAAACGTGTTTGACAACCCCATCAAAATACTGGCAAACTGAGGAGCAATGTCCAAATGGTTGACGCTGAATCCTGCCCAAGCGAATCCTCCGATTCCAACAGCAACTGTTAGACAAACCACAGCTGCAGCTCTTGACATAACATAGCCGGCAGCTACCATGAACACAGCTTGGATAGCAAACGCTGGGCAGTAGAGAAATATGTCACAGTTAACTAGTGAAATTACAGCTTACAAATAACTAGCAGACAAGACTGAAAATTATAAACATTTTTTGTCATTTCAATACATTTAAACACCATGCTATGTAATGTATATATATGGAGAGACAACCACTACAGTGAAATCTCCCTGTAACACACATCTCCCTGTTTAACAACTACAGTGAAATCTCCCTGTAACACACATCTCCCTGTTTAACAACTACAGTGAAATCTCCCTGTAACACACATCTCCCTGTTTAACAACTACAGTGAAATCTCCCTGTAACACACATCTCCCTGTAACACATGCTTTAATCACACATTTCCCTGTTTAACAACTAAAGTGAAATCTCCCTGTAACACACATCTCCCTGTAACACATGCTTTAATCACACATTTCCCTGTTAACAACTACAGTGAAATCTCCCTGTAACACACATCTCCCTGTTTAACAACTACAGTGAAATCTCCCTGTAACACACATCTCCCTGTAACACATGCTTTAATCACACATTTCCCTGTTAACAACTACAGTGAAATCTCCCTGTAACACACATCTCCCTGTTTAACAACTACAGTGAAATCTCCCTGTAACACACATCTCCCTGTTTAACAACTACAGTGAAATCTCCCTGTAACACACATCTCCCTGTTTAACAACTACAGTGAAATCTCCCTGTAACACACATCTCCCTGTTTAACAACTACAGTGAAATCTCCCTGTAACACACATCTCCCTGTTTAACAACTACAGTGAAATCTCCCTGTAACACATGCTTTAATCACACATTTCCCCGTTTAACAACACACTTTTCCAAATCTCCAATGATATGTATTCTGGACCGTGTATACTGTATATAACACATTTCTATTATAAACATATTGTATCAGCCCAGACCAAGTTATTATCATGAATGGGATTTGACTGTACTTATGGTTTGAAAATCTTATGAGAATGGAACACAGCCAACCCCCTGCATAGTGCGGATATAATTAAAACATGATCAGATGAATAGAGTATGAGGAAGACCATGAAATATACTGGCTAACATCAAAGATAATTTGAATAAATATACATGTCCTTGTGTAAACTGGGCTTGAAACGGGAGCAAAGAATAGCAACATTTTTGCTTGCCATGTATGTTGCACAAGGCAACTAAGGAGGTTTTGGGTGACTGTTCCATCCCATAGAGGGTCAAAGTGATCCAGGACTAGGGGAGCAGATATCACAGCCAAGCTGTAAATCATGATACAAACATATACAGTTCTCCAGGCTACTTTCTGCTCATCTGCAGGAGTTTGAGAACCAAGGAAGAAGATACATGGATATAGTACAACAGAGGCAACAAACCTGTCCTTGGAACAAAAACTAAAGCTCCGACAGCTATGCTGAACATCAAGTGTGGACCAGCATTTCACCATCCATCCGAGACATTTTAATAGACGACATACTATTACTATTATTAATTTGTCTACGACCATCTTTTTGTATGTTCATTTTTCCATAATAATATCTACAATTTGCATAGTGGTCAACTTATTTTCCATAAATTCGTATTTTTAACAATTTATTTCCATATTTCAATAAAAACGTCCATATTTAGCACAAAAACAATATTTTTTTTGTCCCTCAATATGAGCATGTGAGATAAAAATGTCAGCCATTAGTAATAATGACTAGGAAATTTAACACCAAATGACATTTCTTTTAAAAAAACATAACATTTTTCTGTTTTAAATTAGGGTTTCTTTGGGCCCGAAATGTGTATCAACATGGAAAATCCATACTGGTTGACTTCTATGAATTTGTATAACAACATTCTGCTACCAATGTCAAACACAGTCTTCAATAGTCTCGCAACAAATGAATATCGTTACACGTGAAATGAATTCTCTGAGAAAAGCTGCAATGGCTACTAAACTAGACAAAATATGTAATAAAGAAATTAGGAACAGAATAGATATATCATGTAATGAACATATGGAAAGGTCAGCAAGTAAAATGGTTGGGTCATCGTGAATGATCTCAAACCAAACATCAATAAGAGAATATAACACAAGAATGTCTAGATAGAGAGTCAAAGGTAGGCCAAGATAATGGTGGAATAGAAAACATCAAGAGAACTTTGAACAAACATTGACTCAACGCAACCAAAGATGACACATCTGATTTTGACATGACGACTGAGGCTTCCATCCCTAGTCTTAATGGCAAGTGTGGATACAACCAACCATCATTCATCTGGGGAAAGACAATCTTCCTATCAAATTCCACTTAGCAGACTAGCAGAGACACAACTTCTGTACATGCACTTCTCCAAGATGCTAGCTCTGTCTTGCTTCTCCAAGATGCTAGCTCTGTCTTGCACATTCTGCTTGATTGTTGAGTCACACACACACAGAATATATATGTGTGTTACATCTCATCAGTGTTGCCATTAACAGAAGAATAGATACAGCGCTTACCACCACATGTGAAGATTTTGCGAACAACAACCGTGGGAACACCAAAGGAAGCACGCAGGACATCAGCAAAGTATCCTCCCATGAAAACAACAATGCCCATGATCAGATATGGCAGGGCTGACAGAAATCCACCCTAGAGAACAAAATGTTTCAGTTCTACAAATGATATATTCACATATCATAAACTAAACAAGTCTGAACATCTCATGTCAATGTCCATCCACATATAAACTGAAACAAAAATGTTTTTCATTTTGAGTACTCAAAGATTTCATACATTATGAGAATGGAAAGAAAGATCTGTGTATCCGGATCGTTTCATGTTATATGCTCTTGTCTGTAGTTGTTGAAAGATCCGTGTATCCGGATCGTTTCATGTTATATGCTCTTGTCTGTAGTTGTTGAAAGATCCATGTATCCGGATCGTTTCATGTTATATGCTCTTGTCTGTAGTTGTTGAAGGTTCATTCTCATAAGCAGTCTAAACCCTTTTATCTGTTGTTTTGTGATGTAATCTGTGCATGGTCTTATACAGGTTCTTCTCCTGACGTCATCATTTCTTATTTTGTCTAATTTGGTCACTCTTGCGGCCTTTCTCAGGCACTTCATTTTACATGTTGTAAGTTTTCTCTGCTGGCTGCTGTCAGTGCCCATGTCTGGCATTAATAACAGAGTGTTGGCACAAAAAAAATACTGTTTATCATCTGTCTCTTGACTTCCATCTTGATCTATGGGTTGAGCAGTAATGGTGATAGCTGGTAGGTCACTATGACTGCTTTCTGGCATCTTGCCTCAATTTCTTTGTCTAATTCTCCGCTGTCTGTGAAAATACTTCCCAGGTATTTCAATTCAGAAGTTTGTTTCACTTTAGTTTTGTTATATTCACTGAATTTTGTGATGTTCATGTTATACTTGGTGCATGTTGTCATGATTGTGTTAATATGTTTTTGTAACTGCTGTTTATCTTGAGTGTATTTGTGCTCTAGTCCACACATGTCTAGTGTATTTGTGCTCTAGTCCACACATGTCTAGTGTATTTGTGCTCTAGTCCACACATGTTTAGTGTATTTGTGCTCTAGTCCACACATGTTTAGTGTATTTGTGCTCTAGTCCACACATGTTTAGTGTATTTGTGCTCTAGTCCACACATGTCTAGTGTATTTGTGCTCTAGTCCACACATGTCTAGTGTATTTGTGCTCTAGTCCACACATGTTTAGTGTATTTGTGCTCTAGTCCACACATGTCTAGTGTATTTGTGCTCTAGTCCACACATGTTTAGTGTATTTGTGCTCTAGTCCACACATGTTTAGTGTATTTGTGCTCTAGTCCACACATGTCTAGTGTATTTGTGCTCTAGTCCACACATGTTTAGTGTTACTATTCTGGTCTTCATGGTCACTCCCAGTACTTTAATTACTTAGCAATGTATACAAACTGTCGACTTGCCAAGTCTGTGGCAGTGGAGATGTAGTTCATTGACTGAATGTCATTGTCAGCATATGTCCTCCCCTTATTGAACATTGAATGACAAATATCACATCCAGACAGAATCACACAATTAATGTGGTCACATTTTTCTCTATAATAAACAATGCTTGGGTAATGTTGGACAGTGTCAACAATTCAGTGGTCTACACGCCGCCATACTTGGCCAGAATCTTGGGTCATATTATGATTACAGACACAACAGGTATTTTCAAGCTCTGGGATTGGAGTTTTTAGTCATGTATGGAGACGCATACATCAAAGTTAATTGACTATTTCTTGTATAGCATGCTTATCTCTGCTAGAAAAGGAGGGACATCACCATCATCAAACATCAAACAAACAACACCCCCCCCCCCATATCTACATATGAGAATGTCAAACACAGCTAACACTTTGCTGACCAAATTCCATGGTCGGCAAATTTCCGCTACAAATATTTGATGACCAACTTCCACAATCATCGAAACTGTTATGATACTTCAGAAATATGGCAAGCGTAGTGTGTGTTACTAAATATATCTGGCCTGGGACAGTATGATATTCCAAAATGGCAGCACCCAATAAATACAGTCTCCAGACATCACGTATTAGTATTATTGATGAATAAATCAAATTTTCCGCAGGTGAGATTTTCTCATATATAGAAAGTCATGAAAATGTAGGCCCCACATTAGAATAAGTTGGATTTTACTCTTGTCATAACTCTGACTGAGACTTTCTAACATCACACAGAAAATGTCAACATTCAGTACAACACAGAAAGTTGCAAAGTTTTCTCATGTCAGTTCTATTTTATACAGATTTTTAAAGATGGCAATGTCTAAAATATTTGCTAAAACTTTTGGTAATTGGTAATGGGAGATAAGAATGCTCTGAGCTGCTGTTCAGCAAGTGTTAAAGTTTGTTAGTCTGCGCTGGAATATACAGGAAAAAGGATATAAGTTGATGTTTCAACCAAAAGTCTTTCAACTAGGACACAATATAGCACATGGCAAGTAAAGAACAACACCGCCAATGATCACATTATGATGCTAAGACATTATATTATATAAAATATATGATAAGACACACATACCTCACTGATGTGAAACTTGAGCACATGTGTCATGAAGGTTGGAAGCTCTGTCAGCCAGGTGTAGAATCCCCAGTTCTCCACAAAATGTGCAACAGCAATAGCCCAAACTGGGGCAGATTTCAACATCTGTAGCAATGGTGGATGGATGTGCTGAAAGTATAGGCTAGCATGTTCAACCAATCAACAAGGCATACATAAGACTTCTCTGGATATTTGTTAAATGAACTGGACTAGTACTTTTAGCTGCGAGCAGGTAGCTCTTGACACATGATGATGATGTAGCTATGTACAGCCAGTTTTTGACACATGATGATGATGAAATAATACCTTTAGCTGAGTCAGCAGACAGCTGTTGATTTTCTAGATATATCTCTTGTCAAATGTGGTGGATGTGACACATGCTCTGTTGTCACACTCTCTTGCTTGTCTGAGCTCAAATTTGGTGTCTATAAGCTGGTGTGACTCCTAGACTTCTAGCTCAGCACACAATCAAATATGGTGTCTATAAGCTGGTGTGACTCCTAGACTTCTAGCTCAGCACACAATCAAATTTGGTGTCTATAAGCTGGTGTGACTCCTAGACTTCTAGCTCAGCACACAATCAAATTTGGTGTCTATAAGCTGGTGTGACTCCTAGACTTCTAGCTCAGCACACAATCAAATATGGTGTCTATAAGCTGGTGTGACTCCTAGACTTCTAGCTCAGCACACAATCAAATTTGGTGTCTATAAGCTGGTGTGACTCCTAGACTTCTAGTTCAGCACACAATCAAATTTGGTGTCTATAAGCTGGTGTGACTCCTAGACTTCTAGTTCAGCACACAATCAAATTTGGTGTCTATAAGCTGGTGTGACTCCTAGACTTCTAGCTCAGCACACAATCAAATTTGGTGTCTATAAGCTGGTGTGACTCCTAGACTTCTAGCTCAGCACACAATCAAATTTGGTGTCTATAAGCTGGTGTGACTCCTAGACTTCTAGTTCAGCACACAATCAAATTTGGTGTCTATAAGCTGGTGTGACTCCTAGACTTCTAGCTCAGCACACAATCAAATTTGGTGTCTATAAGCTGGTGTGACTCCTAGACTTCTAGTTCAGCACACAATCAAATATGGTGTCTATAAGCTGGTGTGACTCCTAGACTTCTAGCTCAGCACACAATTAAAAATGACCCCACTGTTATTCATCCCTGACAATCATTGGAGGTGACCAAGTCAAGTTGGTTGGGGGATCAGCTAATGACCTGCTATCTGTTTCATAAATCAGCAGTTACGGAAACATGGACAATAGATAGCAAGGTTATAACATGTCCTGGTTTCATCATTAGTTTGCCAGTCATTTTGTGATGGTGCTATTCAAGCAGCCGACATTGTATGAGTGGTATCATAACAATATTCATGCCGAAATCGGATGTGTTAGGCCTACAAGGCGCATAACGGTGGCACAATGAAATCACGCTCCCAGCGGAAATCACACGGATATCCGTGATGGTTACAATGGAGCGAACGAAAGAAAAAAAATAACATTTGTATGAGTGATATGATAACATTCACAATTCTAGGCAATCATTTCACAATTCTAGGCAATCATTTCACAATTCTAGGCAATCATTTCACAATTCTAGGCAATCATTTCACAATTCTAGGCAATCATTTCACAATTCTAGGCAATCATTTCACAATTCTAGGCAATCATTTCACAATTCTAGGCAATCATTTCACAATTCTAGGCAATCATTTCACAATTCTAGGCAATCATTTCACAATTCTAGGCAATCATTTCACAATTCTAGGCAATCATTTCACAAGTTGCATTGCCTTTATGTCAAGAACATTTTCTTGTCTATTCAAACACAAAGGGGATCAAGTGATCAAGATGGAGTAGTCAACAATCTTTCGTGACTCTTGAGATGTAGATTTCATGTTTTCATCTGGATTAGGCTATTATGTGATTCATTAGCATCTTTCTAAGTCCAGAATAAACAGGACTCTATGACAGACCTAGCGAGTCGATAGATGATTTATTCTGTTCATAACAAGTAATTCGCTAAAATAAATTTCATGTGGAGAACATTCCAACAATGGCGGGAAGCGATGTTAACATCAAAGGCCATACTTCACAATCGAGATACCAGCCTCCAAAATACACAAACATCAATGGAGCACGAAAAATATCTAGCAAATTCACAGTAGGAACATTGAATATATCTGGTTTAGACAGAATGAAGAGCCAGGGGTAGACCTAGAGTACGCTGGATCGACAATATCAAAGAGACATTACAGGAACACCAAATAACATTATCTGAAGCTGCCAGAACAGCGAGAACAAGAACATTGTATCTCCCTCGACACCCGTAAAGGGTAAAAGAGGAAGGAAAGAAGAAGAAGATTCACACAAGTGATGTGAAGATATTGTTTTATTTGTGAGGACTGGGAAGTAAGTTTATGAGAATTTATGTTTACTGACAACATTGCTCATGTATTGTCAGTGTCCCTAAGTGCAGCAAAGAATATCACCACTGTGTCCTGCCATGCATGCTGTAAGAGGTGACTAAGGTTTTCGGGATGAAGTCGGCTGTCCTACTCCTTAGGTCAAAGTGATCCAAAAGCCATGCTGATTTCAGATGTGTCCAACTGAAAGTCGTAGATATCGCAGCCAAGCTGTATACCATGACACAATGCATTCTGTTCTTGGACGAATACATGCAGGCTCCTGGCAAATGTTTTAGAAGAAACACAGAAGCCATCATCAACAACAGCTGACAAACAAATGTGTAGACAAGTTGTGTATTGTGTATTATGAATGTCATCCTTGAAATAGGAGGATTATGTGAGGGCTACCTTTGTTTGCTCATCTGTGTATCCAATAGAGTTCTGAATGTAGTCCAGCTCAGTGTTAGTAATACCTGGGTGACCAGATGGACTCTCAGTTACCAAGATGACCCACAGCAGAAACCAGATGACAGCCAAGGAACCTGTGGATGCAGTTTATATTGTAAAGATCAATGCAGCATATATTTATGACGTAAGAATAAAATCCAACAATTTTTTGGCTGCTAGTCATTTTCTAGGCATTTTACAAAGTGGTTGTATGAGTCAGTCCAGATGACCACAGATCAAAGATTATATTTCTTATATACATCAACGATACTACTGGACTAATGGTAAGGTGTTGACTTCAAGCCTAAGACAAGCAGACAGAGATGACACAATACTTATTTCATGCTGGATACATGCTAGTTTTTCTATTATATTTAATTCAATATTATTGTTTGTTGTGTATTCGTTTTGTATTGTGTATACAGACTTCATTGGTCACGATATCTACACCTTTTGGCATGCCACATCTGACTTTAGCATGTGATAAATGTCAAATTGTGATTGCAAAATATGAGTACCAATATTAGTTTATGTACTGATATCAGGTTGTCAGTCCATCCCTCATCAGCTTTTCTTAGTCACTTCCTACAACACGTCTGGAAAAAATACAGTGGGGCCTTATTATTTGCAACCTGAACTAGAAGTCCAGGTCCCTGTCGACATCAAGGTGATGTGTGCCTGCACGTAGAATGTATATGCTTCACCACTTAGTATGATGACATCCAATCACTCAAATATACCATTTGGTGGTATTAATGTTGGCCACACAGTGTGTTATATGACCGCATGCAGGGCCGGTCTTAGGCCATTGCAACCTATGCGGCCGCAGTGGGCCCCGCACTTCATAGGCCCATAAATTCATATTAGAATTTATTTTATTATCCTCTTCCCTACCCAGATTGGGCCCCGCAATTGTTAGGGCCGGCCCTGATCACATGGCTTCAGTATGACCAGACTCTCTGATTGAAAATTTCCTTGCAGGTGCCAAGTTCTGTGCTTGAGACTTGATGTGTTTTATAGATGCTCTTAAGACATCACTGACACGCTTCTACATAGGCACACATTTATGGGAGAGCCTTGAACAAGACATTCAGCTGGCTTTGCAGAATCAAGAGTGGTGCAGCAGCTGCAGAGAACCTCAGACCCAATAATACACAAAAAAGAGCTTTAGAAGAAAGGCAGAAGTTTCTCAACATCCAACAGACATGCCACACATGCTCAGTAGAGTTCAGTAACAAATTCCAGGCACACACAGCAGACACATGCTCAGTAGAATGCAGTAGCAAATTCCAGGCACACACAATAGACTGCACCCATACATACTCAGAGTATGGTAGAAAGTTCTAGACACACACAACACACTGAACCCATACATACTCAGAGTATCGTAGAAAGTTCCAGGCACACACAACACACTGCACCCACACATGCTCAGAGTATGGTAGAAAGTTCTAGGCACACATGGGACACATTAGTCACAGCCAGTCACACTGCAGCCATTATTATCTTCATCATCATCCCAGTTGAGCTGAATGGTCATCATTAACCACGACAGACAAAACAACATACCCGGTATGAAATTCTTCCAATCACAGTCTATATGCACAGGTTTTATGACAGACCACAAAATGTGAATGACATACCAAAAATATAGAAGATTGATTGCCATTCAGAGGTACTATCTGCCAGGGATCCAGATATGATTAGAGAGAGAACTGTGCCAAGGTAAGAACCTGAAAAAATTTACAAGATTTAGTTATAACAATCAACAACAGAAAACATACAAACATGGTCACACGTACTGGACATGTCTGTTCTACAAACATGGTCACACATGCTGGACATGTCTGTTCTACAAACTGTAGACTATAAATTGTTAGAAATTTTAGTTTAGGTTATCATAAGTACACACCAGACAAGTCTGTACATACACCAGACAAGTCTGTACATACACCAGACAAGTCTGTACATACACCAGACAAGTCTGTACATAAACCAGACAAGTTTGTACATACACCAGACAAGTCTGTACATACACCAGACAAGTCTGTACATACACCAGACAAGTCTGTACATACACCAGACAAGTTTGTACATACACCAGACAAGTCTGTACATACACTTGACAAGTTTGTACATACACCAGACAAGTCTGTATATACACCAGACAAGTCTGTACATACACCAGACAAGTCTGTACATAAACCAGACAAGTTTGTACATACACCAGACAAGTCTGTACATACACCAGACAAGTCTGTACATACACCAGACAAGTCTGTACATACACCAGACAAGTTTGTACATACACCAGACAAGTTTGTACATACACCAGACAAGTCTGTACATACACTTGACAAGTTTGTACATACACCAGACAAGTTTGTACATACACCAGACAAGTTTGTACATACACCAGACAAGTTTGTACATACACTTGACAAGTTTGTACATACACCAGACAAGTCTGTACATACACCAGACAAGTCTGTACATACACCTGACAAGTTTATACATACACCAGACAAGTTTGTACATACACCAGACAAGTCTGTACATACACCAGACAAGTCTGTACATACACGTGACAAGTCTGTACATACACCAGACAAGCCTGTACATACACCAGACAAGTCTGTACATACACCAGACAAGTCTGTACATACACCAGACAAGTCTGTACATACACCAGACAAGCCTGTATGGACTCCAATCGTATCCCTATAAATTCTTCAGAGTGTCGCCAGCTCACATTTACAAATTATAATAATTAAATACAGAAATAGCACAAAAATTATTCAAATCTTTTATAATCTTGAAAATGATCTTTGACTAGAAATGTGCTGTGAGATAAGATCATATTGAAGTCACCTGATTGCAAACTTGACCAAATGCTATTTATAGCCCACCCGAAGAATAAGATCTATGTCCTGAAAACAGATCTGAAACAGTTCTGGCAAATTTTAAACTCTATGTCATCCTAGAACATCTGAAACAGCTCTGACAGAGTTTAAACTCTATGTCATCCTAGAACATCTGAAACAGCTCTGACAGAGTTTAAACTCTATGTCATCCTAGAACATCTGAAACAGCTCTGACAGAGTTTAAACTCTATGGTACTGTCATGAGGTTGGTGATTAAAGTACAGTATATTGAAGAAATACATATTATTGTTTGACTTCAACAGGAACGAAGAAAAAGAATGGCCTACATTTGCCAGGAAGGGCTTTAAATCTGAAAATGATAAAAAATGTGATATCAATGATATACACTGTTTATATTGGTCAAATGTCAGACTGAAAAGGTAAACACTCTGCAAGAGAACACTTAACAGCCTGACTCGTGTATATTGAGTGTTAGAGGAAATCTAACAGCCTGATTGGTGTGTATTTAGCTTGAGTTAAAATCTAACAGCCCAACTGGTATGTATTCAGCTAGATAGAAAATCAATGGATGTATATGATTGATAGAAGATGTAATATTCTACCTGAGAATCCAAATGTAGCCAGTTTTGTCCTTTCTGCTGGTGGGGCCCATTTCGACCAGATTGCATGAATGGCTGGGTAAGTTACTCCCTGTTGAAGTTCACAAATATACCATTGATTAGTTGTATATTTGCGTATAAGAGTACACATGAATCTCACTTTCTAAAACTATTTAGCAAAGAACAGTTCATCGAGGATGGAACGAGTAGAAGCGGACAAAGAAAATCCTGGATTGATAACATCAAGGAATGATCTAGACATGATTTTTCTACACTCCTCCAAGTGGCTGAGAATAGAGTTGTTTGAAGAGCTTTTTTTGTGCTGATGTCTCCAGTGTCACCCCACGACCCTAACAGGTTACGTGTCTTATTATTCTAGAGTAGATCTCATTTCACAGATCTACTGAACTTGCCATGCCGGGGGTATTAGGTGACAAAAGAGCAAACTTATTGATGTGCACATGCTGTGAGTAATGACACTTGACTGAATAGGAATCAGCTAATAAGTGCAGTTATTTGTTACAGAAAGACACCACATACGGGATGTGATAACATAAACATACCACAGAATGATCAAAATAACCAGAAGCGATGGGATGAAAAACAGTGTCCCTGGAGAAATACACAGATCACATGTACTACTGGTCAGACAACATTAGTATTTCTTATACTAGAACCCCCCCCCCCCCCCCCCCCCCCCCGAGACAACAATACATATATATATATATGCATGTCTACTGTTAGATGATTGTCTCTCATGTGGGAATTAGCAAAATCTCGACCAGAAATTCACTTTCTTTCTTCTTTATATTTGCTTTAATAGGCCTACCCTGTAATGCCATGCAGCGTCATAGGTAGAAGAGTTCTCTGAAGATGGCTTTCTGTAATCTATAATTTGCAAGGTCTGCCCTACGCTTTGTATCGTAGTACTTTTTGAGGGGCACTGTCTGATGGTAGTCTGGAAGCCTGTGAAAACCACTGAATCTGTTGTCTTCTGATGTAATCCAGGATTGGCAGTGTTTGTTAGTCTTCTGATGTTTCTGATTTTATCTCTTATTGTTACTCAGAGGATTCTACGAAAACATGTCATTTCTGTTGTAAGAAGTTTTCTTTTGGATTCTGTTGTTAGTGTCCATGTTTGACATTGATAGCATAGTGATGGTATGAAGATCGATTTATATAGTGCAGTTTTGGTGTTCATGCTTACATGTTTGTTTTTGAAAATAAGAGACATCTGCCGCAAGATTCGGTATGCTATGTTGCATCTATGTTGGATTTTTGTGGTGTTTTTCCCATTCGATGATTTGATGCTTCCAAGATAAATGAATTCTTTCACCTGTTTACGTTGTTGATCATCAATTAGAATAGTGGTGTTTCTGTTTTTGCAAGTGACATTACCTCAGTTTTTTCTGTGTTTACCTTCAGGTTAAAGTCTGTACATGTTGTGTGCAGTCTATTTATACGCTGCTGTAGTTGTTCTTTTGTTGCTGCTATTACTGCTTCATCATCTGCACAAAGAAGTTCGCTCAGGAGGATGTTTAGGTTTTCTTCATTAGTGTTGGCAATTTTAGATATGCAATCAATATATGTGATGAATAACAAGGGAGATAGAACACATTCTTGTCGCACGTCGCCAGAGTGTATGTGCAATTATCTGAAAGCCCAACGCTGGTTCTAACTAGAACTCTCCATGTTTCCTACGAGCTTTATAGTTCTGCACTGTCAGCTTGCTAGACCTGTCACAATGTTGTTTCAGCATCTCCAAATGGTTAAACCGTGTTGTAATCTATGCCAATCAGAAAAGAAATTACATATTTCATTTAGAAAGCACTGAAATACCGAACGTTCCTTCCATTTGGACGACCAGGATAGCAATTTCCATCCCCCAATTATTAGAGGTTCTATTTGTTATGTGAACAAATAAATCCAAAAATGAACACATAGTCTAAATTGAAAGTCAATGAGGAAATATATATGTATATAAATTTTCTATTACTCTTTGACTTCCTGTGTGCCAACCGGAGCCTAGACTTCTAGTTCAGGGAGCAAAGAATAGGGCCACTGTCTTTTTTCCAGGCATGTCATAGGATGCGACTAAGAAATGTTGGGGGAATATGGTGTCACCTGTGAGAAAAATAATCATTGTCACTGCATGCATTGTCTTAATTGACTTTCGTCTTCTGTCAGTTGATCCCCATTGATGCAGACCAGTGGACATTACACCTAGGGGAATCCCCATTGATGCAGAGACCAGTGGACATTACACCTAGGGGAATCCCCATTGATGCAGAGACCAGTGGACATTACACCTAGGGGAATCCCCATTGATACAGAGACCAGTGGACATTACACCTAGGGGAATCCCCATTGATGCAGAGACCAGTGGACATTACACCTAGGGGAATGCCAGATGTACCATCACTGCAATTGTGTTAACAGATCTAACTAAAGATTGATGAGTTAGAGTGTGTGTGCTGCACTTTTGCTAGAACATGGTAATCCTAGGACACTCAAATGTTTCTGTTCGAGGATTAAACATGCTAATACCATGTTACACATGGACCCTACATGCCTTTGAGAAAATTTTATAATTTGAGTCCGGGTAGCACCTCACGGACCTAAGAAGGACCTGTACTATAGTTCGTCAGAACGGCTATGGCGGTCAATAGCTGCCTGCTTACAGTTACAGGGATTATTTCATAATAATCCACCATCAATATTTGACAATTCAACAGCCACACTTAACACACAGACATTCATACATTATAAACCAACAGCCACACTTACACAGACATTCATACATTATAAACCAACAGCCACACTTACACACAGACATTCATACATTATAAACCAACAGCCACACTTACACAGACATTCATACATTATAAACCAACAGCCACACTTACACAGACATTCATACATTATAAACCAACATCCACACTTACACAGACATTCATACATTATAAACCAACAGCCACACTTAACACACAGACATTCATACATTATAAACACAATTCTATATGGCTACATTTACTCATTACACAGATATTAATGCTGAAATACTCATGTAAGTTCATCAGTTACACTTCATGTAAGTACATCAGTTACACTTCATGTAAGTACATCAGTTACACTTCATGTAAGTACATCAGTTACACTTCATGTAAGTACATCAGTTACACTTCATGTAAGTACATCAGTTACACTTCATGTAAGTACATCAGTTACACTTCATGTAAGTACATCAGTTACACTTCATGTAAGTACATCAGTTACACTTCATGTAAGTACATCAGTTACACTTCATGTAAGTACATCAGTTACACTTCATGTAAGTACATCAGTTACACTTCATGTACGTACATCAGTTACACTTCATGTAAGTACATCAGTTACACTTCATGTACGTACATCAGTTACACTTCATGTAAGTACATCAGTTACACTTCATGTACGTACATCAGTTACACTTCATGTAAGTACATCAGTTACACTTCATGTAAGTACATCAGTTACACTTCATGTAAGTACATCAGTTACACTTCATGTAAGTACATCAGTTACACTTCATGTACGTACATCAGTTACACTTCATGTAAGTACATCAGTTACACTTCATGTAAGTACATCAGTTACACTTCATGTAAGTACATCAGTTACACTTCATGTAAGTACATCAGTTACACTTCATGTAAGTACATCAGTTACACTTCATGTAAGTACATCAGTTACACTTCATGTAAGTACATCAGTTACACTTCATGTAAGTACATCAGTTACACTTCATGTAAGTACATCAGTTACACTTCATGTAAGTACATCAGTTACACTTCATGTAAGTACATCAGTTACACTTCATGTAAGTACATCAGTTACACTTCATGTAAGTACATCAGTTACACTTCATGTAAGTACATCAGTTACACTTCATGTAAGTACATCAGTTACACTTCATGTAAGTACATCAGTTACACTTCATGTAAGTACATCAGTTACACTTCATGTAAGTACATCAGTTACACTTCATGTAAGTACATCAGTTACACTTCATGTAAGTACATCAGTTACACTTCATGTAAGTACATCAGTTACACTTCATGTAAGTACATCAGTTACACTTCATGTAAGTACATCAGTTACACTTCATGTAAGTACATCAGTTACACTTCATGTAAGTACATCAGTTACACTTCATGTAAGTACATCAGTTACACTTCATGTAAGTACATCAGTTACACTTCATGTAAGTACATCAGTTACACTTCATGTAAGTTCATCAGTTACACTTCATGTAAGTACATCACAATTATTTATATCTACAAGACAGAACACACAAAGAGCTCATTATTTCACTTGTCCACACAGTTTATCACAAAGAGTTCAGAGAACTGGAATTGCCAGTCGTCATATAATTACTAAAATACTCCAGAGAAGATTGGAGCACTATGGACGTACACTGTGTGCAATGATGGTGATTCAACGACTAAGAAAGATTTCCAAATGCTTACCTCAAATAGACCCTCGATAACCCGACAAGCAATCAGCAAGTATGGACTCCATGTAGTTAGCAACGGAGTGAGAAGAGTTAAGATGGCAGTGCCAAAGATACCAACACCAAAGAAATATTTGCCACCATATCGATTAGCCAAGAAACCTGTTGTAAATGTACATATCATGATTATATGGTTTCTCTCACTGAGCATATCAAGCCAATATTAACCAACAATGTCTAGTCTTTCAATACTAATCTATCCTCATCATTTTACTGTATTATATTGAGAGTACTCAGCTCAGCTGCAACTCGTCTTCCACTTTACCTCGGACTTCTTGTGCATGCACTGGCCTGTATTATCCAATCTTGACATAGTTAGTCGTCGGATCATCATCACTGCAAACTGAACACGCCCATTTTTGCTCTGATCTCTCCCTGAGTGTATGCGCCATTACACTTGTGCTGACAGTACCGGTCCTATGCTGGTTGACCATCATATCCGGTGTTCACTTTTAGCAACACCACATTTCAAACCCTGATCTTTAATCTTGGCCCCCCCCCCCCCCCCCCACTGAAAAGGAATCATGATTTACACTAGTCTCATTCTCACGTGCTATAATCTCTCTTAACCAGTTCAAAATGTCAGTTTGATTCAATGCCATGTGCCACACATAATCTTCACATGTGCTGCATTGACCAATCTTGACCTGTATTGTGCAATCTTGACCTGTGCTGCATCAAAAATAGCAGATATCATAGCCAAGCTGTTAAGTACTAAACAACACACTATTATTTATGAACTACTTCCTGTTACTTGCAGCAGCTTGAAAACACAGAAAAAGATGAAAAATCAGATCAAAGAGACTAAACTTACAAACTAAACTTAACTTACAAACTAAACTTACAAACTAAACTTACAAACTAAACTTACAAACTAAACTTACAAACTAAACTTACAAACTAAACTTACAAACTAAACTTACAAACTAAACTTACAAACTAAACTTACCACCAGGCAACTGAGTTATAATGTAACCATAGAAGAAACTGGCAAGTATTTGACCCCTTAGATGTTCACTCCAATGGAATTCTGGACCAGAAATCTGTTGACCAACATTCAACATATCATAAGAATGTATAACAAGTCAATAATTCAGTTATTCCTGATAGACCCCAAGTTTCCAATATCACTCATTCCAAGGTGTACTATCTCTCAGTATAAATTGTATGGTTTCTCTCCCCCCCCCCCCCCCCCTATCTTGCACCTTCAACTTTTACCGCTGCTTTTTGGTCTTTATACAGCTCTGCAATTAGTCGTGTAATGTGTTTTGGGAAACCCATGTCGTTCATTATTTCCCGTGAGTTTGGTTGGATTGATCACATATACTGTCAAGTTTGGTTGGATTGACCACATATACTGTCAAGTTTGGTTTGATTGATCACATATACTGTTAAGTTTGGTTTGATTGATCACATATACTGTCAAGTTTGGTTTGATTGATCACATATACTGTCAAGTTTGGTTTGATTTACCACATATACTGTCAAGTTTGGTTTGATTGATCACATATACTGTCAAGTTTGGTTTGATTGATCACATATACTGTCAAGTTTGGTTTGATTGATCACATATACTGTCAAGTTTGGTTTGATTGATCACATATACTGTCAAGTTTGGTTTGATTGATCACATATACTGTCAAGTTTGGTTTGATTGATCACATATACTGTCAAGTTTGGTTTGATCACATATACTGTCAAGTTTGGTTTGATTGATCACATATACTGTCAAGTTTGGTTTGATTGATCACATATACTGTCAAGTTTGGTTTGATTGATCACACATACTGTCAAGTTTGGTTTGATTGACCACATATACTGTCAAGTTTGGTTTGATTGACCACATATACTGTCAAGTTTGGTTTGATTGATCACATATACTGTCAAGTTTGGTTTGATTGATCACATATGCTACATTTTTAACAGCATGTACTTGAGTTATGACTGCAAGATATCATCAGCAATCTCTGGACAAGTTCATGGCTGTGATCCCTGTCTGAAAAAATCCCTCCGTGTTATGTCTGACAGTTCCAGTTAGATGCTGATTCATCAATCTCTGTGTGTATCTATTATGTTTCTCTTTATGGTCTGTTCAGATCTTGCGCAGTCTTCATGTCAAATAGCTGTGCACATATGTACACTGAATCTATCATGCCCAGTCTTCATGTCAAATAGCTGTGCACATATGTACACTGAATCTATCATGCCCTGTTCTGAATCAAAATATGATGACCTGGTTCTGTCTGTTCAACAGATGGTAGTTATCATGTGCAGTTTGTCTGTCTGTTCAACAAATGGTAGTTATCATGTGCAGTTTGTCTGTCTGTTCAACAAATGGTAGTTATCATGTGCAGTTTGTCTGTCTGTTCAACAAATGGTAGTTATCATGTGCAGTTTGTCTGTCTGTTCAACAAATGGTAGTTATCATGTGCAGTTTGTCTGTCTGTTCAACAAATGGTAGTTATCATGTGCAGTTTGTCTGTCTGTTCAACAAATGGTAGTTATCATGTGCAGTTTGTCTGTCTGTTCAACAGATGGTAGTTATCATGTGCAGTTTGTCTGTCTGTTCAACAGATGGTAGTTATCATGTGCAGTTTGTCTGTCTGTTCAACAGATGGTAGTTATCATGTGCAGTTTGTCTGTCTGTTCAACAGATGGTAGTTATCATGTGCAGTTTGTCTGTCTGTTCAACAAATGGTAGTTATCATGTGCAGTTTGTCTGTCTGTTCAACAAATGGTAGTTATCATGTGCAGTTTGTCTGTCTGTTCAACAGATGGTAGTTATCATGTGCAGTTTGTCTGTCTGTTCAACAGATGGTAGTTATCATGTGCAGTTTGTCTGTCTGTTCAACAGATGGTAGTTATCATGTGCAGTTTGTCTGTCTGTTCAACAGATGGTAGTTATCATGTGCAGTTTGTCTGTCTGTTCAACAGATGGTAGTTATCATGTGCAGTTTGTCTGTCTGTTCAACAAATGGTAGTTATCATGTGCAGTTTGTCTGTCTGTTCAACAGATGGTAGTTATCATGTGCAGTTTGTCTGTCTGTTCAACAGATGGTAGTTATCATGTGCAGTTTGTCTGTCTGTTCAACAGATGGTAGTTATCATGTGCAGTTTGTCTGTCTGTTCAACAGATGGTAGTTATCATGTGCAGTTTGTCTGTCTGTTCAACAGATGGTAGTTATCATGTGCAGTTTGTCTGTCTGTTCAACAGATGGTAGTTATCGTGTGCAGTTTGTCTGTCTGTTCAACAGATGGTAGTTATCGTGTGCAGTTTGTCTGTCTGTTCAACAGATGGTAGTTATCGTGTGCAGTTTGTCTGTCTGTTCAACAGATGGTAGTTATCATGTGCAGTTTGTCTGTCTGTTCAACAGATGGTAGTTATCATGTGCAGTTTGTCTGTCTGTTCAACAGATGGTAGTTATCATGTGCAGTTTCTCTGTCTGTTCAACAGATGGTAGTTATCGTGTGCAGTTTGTCTGTCTGTTCAACAGATGGTAGTTATCATGTGCAGTTTGTCTGTCTGTTCAACAGATGGTAGTTATCATGTGCAGTTTGTCTGTCTGTTCAACAGATGGTAGTTATCGTGTGCAGTTCTCTGTGACATTCCTGTGTATGAGCTACAAGATGGTATAACTGAGTACAGTTTGTGTGATAGCTAAGGTACTAGTGGATGGTACAGTTTGTGTGATAGCTAAAGTATTAGTGGATGATACAGTTTATGTTTGCTAAGGTACTAGAGGCTGGTACAGTTTGTGTGTTTGTGAAAGAACTAGTGGCTAGTACAGTTTGCTAAGGTACTAGTTACTAATGGCTGGAACAGTTTGTTAAGGTACTAGTTGCTGGTACAGTTTGCTAGGATACTGGTGGCTGGTACAGTTTGCTAGGGTACCAGTGGCTGGTACAGTTTGCTAAGGTATTAGATGCTGGTACAGTTTGCTAAGGTACAAGCTACTAATGGCTGGAACAGTTTAAGGTACTAGTTGCTGGTACACTTTGCTAGGGTAGTGGTGGCTGGTACAGTTTGCTAGGGTACTAGTTGCTGGTACAGTTTGCTAAGGTACTAGTTACTAATGGCTGGAACAGTTTGCTAAGGTACTAGTGGCTGGTACAGTGTGCTACGGTATTAGTTGCTGGTACAGTTCATTAGGGTACTGGTGGCTGGTACAGTGTGCTAAGGTACTGGTGGGTGTAAAGAATAACGATACTGTAACATGCAGTACATTTTGTGAGAGGAGCAACTAACAAGATTTTGATTGGGGGGTTGCTGGATGCTCAATTTTCAATTCAACAGATGGTTAAAGTGACACAGAAGCCATGCTCATGTCTGATATGTCTTATTTAAAGCTGCAGATATTGTAACAACACTGTATATATAATGCATTTCATTCCCCCATCCCCCATCACTGCTAATCTGCAGGAATGTTAGAACACATACAGAAATAGAAGATCAGTCAAGTTTATACAAGCGACAACACTGCTCATCTGTGTATATTCTAGGTTAATGAACAGGGAAGTTGTTTGAACAATACAACAAATTTCCCCATTCACCAATATCTACAGGCTTGTCACTTTTATTGTATCATTTCCCCATTCACCAATATCTACAGGCTTGTCACTTTTATTGTATCATTTCCCCATTCACCAATATCTACAGGCTTGTCACTTTTATTGTATCATTTCCCCATTCACCAATATCTACAGGCGTGTCACTTTTATTGTATCATTTCCCCATTCACCAATATCTACAGGCTTGTCACTTTTATTGTATCATTTCCCCATTCAACAATATCTACAGGCTTGTCAATTTTATTGTATCATTTCCCCATTCACCAATATCTACAGGCTTGTCACTTTTATTGTATCATTTCCCCACTCACCAATATCTACAGGCTTGTCACTTTTATTGTATCATTTCCCCACTCACCAATATCTACAGGCGTGTCACTTTTATTGTATCATTTCCCCATTCACCAATATCTACAGGCTTGTCACTTTTATTGTATCATTTCCCCATTCACCAATATCTACAGGTTTGTCACTTTTATTGTATCATTTCCCCATTCACCAATATCTACAGGCGTGTCACTTTTATTGTATCATTTCCCCATTCACCAATATCTACAGGTTTGTCACTTTTATTGTATCATTTCCCCACTCACCAATATCTACAGGCTTGTCACTTTTATTGTATCATTTCAGAAATTGGCTATCAAATTGTGATGAGAATTACCTGCTTGTGGAACAAAATAATACTAGCCTGTAAGACATTACCATTTCATGTTGGAAGAGATGAAAATGTGATTGCATGATTATTTTCCATGACTTTTCTGCTACACATTGTAAACACATCAGCTAATTCTAATGTTGCCCTTTCATTATGAACTGAGTTGAACTGCTAGAAACTATCTAGCAAAAAAAGAAATATGTTATTGTATTCTCATTAATTTATTCACCTTAAACAAGCCTGTTATTCACAACAAAACAGAACACAAACAAAAAAGCAGTTCAGGACATTGTTATGTCATCTGCACTTTCCAACTAATTCATTCTACAGGAACCAATGCAGTTCAAATTAGGATGTGTGTTACAGTATGGTGTTATAGTTTTCCACAAGAATGGATAATTATTTGTCCAAGTTCTGGGCGAGGGGTTTATGAGTAGTATGATTGTTGTGCAGAGAGTGGGGGGTGTTAAAATCTTTCCTAAAGAAAGCTGCTAGCTCAGTCAAGGTTGAGAAACATTTCTCTTTCAACTGAGCTAATGTATTCTCAAATGCTTCCATCAGTCTGTTCATCGACAGGCATTGCACACCATCCAGACAGATATCACTGCCACAAACATAAGACAAAGGACACAGAAATAATGAAACAAGACTTACAACACCAGTGGTTCCATTGTAAGTGATAGTAGTGTTAGTTGTCATAGCAACGATGGCCACACTTAGATTCACTCTCAGAGAATAAACATTGGCTGTCAAGAAAAATAGGGCATAGTACATTGAGAGACAAAATAGGAGGTAGTACATTGAGAAATGAAATAGGAGGTAGTACATTGAGAGATGAAATAGAAGGTAGTACATTGAGAGATGAAATAGGAGGTAGTACATTGAGAGACAAAATAGGAGGTAGTACATTGAGAGATGAAATAGGAGGTAGTACATTGAGAGACAAAATAGGAGGTAGTACATTGAGAGACGAAATAGAAGGTAGTACATTGAGAGATGAAATAGGAGGTAGTACATTGAGAGATGAAATAGGAGGTAGTACATTGAGAGATGAAATAGGAGGTAGTACATTGAGAGACGAAATAGGAGGTAGTACATTGAGAGACGAAATAGGAGGTAGTACATTGAGAGATGAAATAGGAGGTAGTACATTGAGAGATGAAATAGGAGGTAGTACATTGAGAGATGAAATAGGAGGTAGTACATTGAGAGATGAAATAGGAGGTAGTACATTGAGAGATGAAATAGGAGGTAGTACATTGAGAGATGAAATAGGAGGTAGTACATTGAGAGATGAAATAGGAGGTAGTACATTGAGAGATGAAATAGGAGGTAGTACATTGAGAGATGAAATAGGAGGTAGTACATTGAGAGATGAAATAGGAGGTAGTACATTGAGAGATGAAATAGGAGGTAGTACATTGAGAGATGAAATAGGAGGTAGTACATTGAGAGATGAAATAGGAGGTAGTACATTGAGAGATGAAATAGGAGGTAGTACATTGAGAGATGAAATAGGAGGTAGTACATTGAGAGATGAAATAGGAGGTAGTACATTGAGAGATGAAATAGGAGGTAGTACATTGAGAGATGAAATAGGAGGTAGTACATTGAGAGATGAAATAGGAGGTAGTACATTGAGAGATGAAATAGGAGGTAGTACATTGAGAGATGAAATAGGAGGTAGTACATTGAGAGATGAAATAGGAGGTAGTACATTGAGAGATGAAATAGGAGGTAGTACATTGAGAGATGAAATAGGAGGTAGTACATTGAGAGATGAAATAGGAGGTAGTACATTGAGAGATGAAATAGGAGGTAGTACATTGAGAGATGAAATAGGAGGTAGTACATTGAGAGATGAAATAGGAGGTAGTACATTGAGAGATGAAATAGGAGGTAGTACATTGAGAGATGAAATAGGAGGTAGTACATTGAGAGATGAAATAGGAGGTAGTACATTGAGAGATGAAATAGGAGGTAGTACATTGAGAGATGAAATAGGAGGTAGTACATTGAGAGATGAAATAGGAGGTAGTACATTGAGAGATGAAATAGGAGGTAGTACATTGAGAGATGAAATAGGAGGTAGTACATTGAGAGATGAAATAGGAGGTAGTACATTGAGAGATGAAATAGGAGGTAGTACATTGAGAGATGAAATAGGAGGTAGTACATTGAGAGATGAAATAGGAGGTAGTACATTGAGAGATGAAATAGGAGGTAGTACATTGAGAGATGAAATAGGAGGTAGTACATTGAGAGATGAAATAGGAGGTAGTACATTGAGAGATGAAATAGGAGGTAGTACATTGAGAGATGAAATAGGAGGTAGTACATTGAGAGATGAAATAGGAGGTAGTACATTGAGAGATGAAATAGGAGGTAGTACATTGAGAGATGAAATAGGAGGTAGTACATTGAGAGATGAAATAGGAGGTAGTACATTGAGAGATGAAATAGGAGGTAGTACATTGAGAGATGAAATAGGAGGTAGTACATTGAGAGATGAAATAGGAGGTAGTACATTGAGAGATGAAATAGGAGGTAGTACATTGAGAGATGAAATAGGAGGTAGTACATTGAGAGATGAAATAGGAGGTAGTACATTGAGAGATGAAATAGGAGGTAGTACATTGAGAGATGAAATAGGAGGTAGTACATTGAGAGATGAAATAGGAGGTAGTACATTGAGAGATGAAATAGGAGGTAGTACATTGAGAGACGAAATAGGAGGTAGTACATTGAGAGATGAAATAGGAGGTAGTACATTGAGAGATGAAATAGGAGGTAGTACATTGAGAGATGAAATAGGAGGTAGTACATTGAGAGATGAAATAGGAGGTAGTACATTGAGAGATGAAATAGGAGGTAGTACATTGAGAGATGAAATAGGAGGTAGTACATTGAGAGATGAAATAGGAGGTAGTACATTGAGAGATGAAATAGGAGGTAGTACATTGAGAGATGAAATAGGAGGTAGTACATTGAGAGATGAAATAGGAGGTAGTACATTGAGAGATGAAATAGGAGGTAGTACATTGAGAGATGAAATAGGAGGTAGTACATTGAGAGATGAAATAGGAGGTAGTACATTGAGAGATGAAATATCTGGACATGGTTTATGAAGTAGAAGAGAGTTCTATTATAAATTTTTGTAATATCTCAAATTCCCACTTCATTTTCTCTTATAGCAGGACATTGGTCATACTAGATCTCTCTTGTGGCAGGACATTGGACATACTAGATCTCTCTTGTAGCAGGACACTAGACATACTAGATTTCTCTTGCAGCAGGACACTGGACATACTAGATCTCTCTTGTAGCAGGACACTAGACATACTAGATCTCTCTTATAGCAGGACACTAGACATACTAGATCTCTCTTGTAGCAGGACATTGGACATACTAGATCTCTCTTGTAGCAGGACACTAGACATACTAGATCTCTCTTGTAGCAGGACACTAGACATACTAGATCTCTCTTATAGCAGGACAACCCTCCTACTAGATTTCCAGCAGGATGTAGACCAGAGAGTGAGAATAAATTGTACCACCACTTTATTTGCACCCATAGCCTGACACATTCAACCATCAGCTGGAACTAATACATTCAGTATTTTGACCACATCCACTCAGCACATTCCGGGTTAGGGTTAGTTAATAATAAAATAATAGCAATAGTAGCATTAGTAATAATAATACAAATAGAAATGATAATCCCACTGAAGATGTATGTGCTGGGCCATTAGCGCAAATAAAACAGCAACACAACGCATTTCCACTCTCTGGACTATATCCTGCTGGAAATATTCCTGTGATAAGAGAGAACCAGCAGGAGTTTAAGAATGAAACACTGAAGAAGAAGTAATGATAACAATAGTATCATTAGTAATAACAATAATCGTAACAATAATCATAACTGCGGTTATTGTGAACCGGTAACAGCCCAATGTGGACATGTTTACTCTTTCCATAGACATGAGATGTTGAAATATGTCACCATTGAGGTAGTCATTTGTAATCATGGACAGTTATCTTCCATGTTAATGTCCCATCATGCTCTTATAATAACTATGTGCTAGAGTGATTTACCATGAATTTTTTGTGCCGATATAAATACCCAGTCGTAATTTATTCGACCTCTTCACGTTTGAATGTTAGTTAGTCGTTAGATCATCGTCACTGCACTCCAGACAAGTCCATAGGTGTTCAGATCTCTCCTTGAGTGTAGCTGCCATTACACGTTGACTGATGGTCCCAGTACGTAGTTGATTGACCATCATCCTTTCCTGCCCATGAAACCACTCCTTTCTAGCGACACCACATTTCAAACCAAATTCCTTTATTCTAGTCATGGAACAAGAGTCATCGTCACTTATAGTCATTTGCTCATGCATTTTCCCGTAGGGCGTTCAAAATGTCTGCTCGATCCATCGCTCCACCAACAGCCGTAATAGCAGCATGTGTGGCCAACCTATCTGCTTTCTCATTACCCTGGACTCCCGCATGTCCCGTCACAAAAATGAAAATCATCATGCTCATCGAGTCACTGAGTCTGCGAGCAGACCTATTGCAATGTTGTGGTTACTGTCAAAATCTTCATTGTCGTGCTGCTTGTCGTCTGAGCGAATGCACCACTTTCCTCTCTGATGGTTTACACATTTGCAAACCACACCGATTCACTGTCACGTTTGCAAGCCATACCGATTCACTGTCACGTTTGCAAGCCATACCAATTCACTGTCACGTTTGCAAGCCATACCGATTCACTGTCACGTTTGCAAGCCATACTCTATGGACTTAACTTCAGTGACGCCATTGTTCTGAAATTCTTCATGGATAAGGATTCAGGCAAAGATGATTTTTTTATGGCTTTAGTGTTGCAGGTACTGTAGATCAACGTATGGGGGTTGAGGGAGAAGTTAATAATTTTGTATTAGTGATGTAAATGCTGTTGTTTATGACAATGAAATTGAGGAGCTATGTTTTCTATGGTTAGGGACTATGGATGACTTATGGGTGCCAGAGGAAGTATGCTCTGGGTAGCTACAGGTTAATCTTATTCTTGTAGTAATAATGTTTACTGTTTATTTTAATTGTAATAACAATTATTCTTATCATCATGTAATCCTATATAGGGTTAGTATTTACACTGTATTTTGTCATGAGACATGCTTCTCACATTCCATGTTCCTAACTTGACACTGCCTTTGTTCTTACTTAGGCCTACTATGTTACTTGTGTTACTAATACTTTTGTCATGGTTGCTTTTGCTGGTTGTAACCCGACTTGTTAGATGTGAAGCATGGACACTAAATAAAATAGTGGCCAAGAGAATAACATCATTTGAATTAAAGTGTTATAGAAGAGTATTGAGAATACCATGGACAGCGAATAAAACAAACCAGGAGGTGTTACGAACAATTAACGTCCAGGAAGGCTGACTTCTGAACACTATATTAAAGAAAAAGCTAGTTTTTTTTGGTCATATTAAGAGACACAGCGGCATGGAAAGAGTGTTAATGGAGGGGATGGTAGAAGGCAACAGGGGCAAAGGCCGACCAAGACGCCGTTGGACAAAAGACATTCAGGATTGCCTGCGCATGTCACTGGAAGATGCAGGGCAATTTGCTCAAGACTGCGGAGAATTCAAGAGATCCATAGGAAAGACTACTTTCTAGAAAGAATATGCCACCTGATGATGATTTACACTGTAATAGTAATTATTCTTATCAACATGTAATCCTATATGGGGTAAATATTTTTTTTTAAACTCATTACTGCGTGTTTTCCTGTTAAGGAGTGCAGGGTGACTGTTTAGGCTGTGGAAATAAAGGCCGCTTTGCCAAAGCTGTCGCCGAGACGTGTACAGGAAGAATTTGTTATTGCACCTCCAAAAGATAAAAATCCTTGTCCCAACCATGGATTGAACCTGAGACCTCAGGAATATGAGGACAGTGTTCGAGCCATATGGTCACGGGTTCCGCTAGTATTTACACTGTAAAATGTATAAATGCAGTAATTTCTAAGAATTGTGACAACATCTGCTACACTGAACAATACAAGGACATAGTCTTTGACTAGTATTTTATGATCTAGCTTTCATGCAAGTCCATCATATTGAACGTGTGTATATGACAGGATATCAACATTATTGTACAACTCCAACAGACAGAAGAACATCTAACAATGAAAACTATAATGAACTGAAATATAATTATTTGTCTCACACACACGTGTGGCTTTTCTATCATATAATGTTCAGGATTAAACTTGTACATTTGCTCATCTTATTGTCCACCATCCTGGATACTTCTTCTTCTTCTTCAGCGTTCAATCTCAAACTCCCACTGGATATCTCTTGTAGCAGGACCAAGGTCCTATTAGATTTCCAGAAGGATGTAGTACAGAGAATGGAAATGCGTTGTTTCGCTGTTTTATTTGCGCCAATGGCCCGACATATCCACCTTCAGTGGTATCCTGGATACAGCAAGTAATCATCAGCCTGCATAACTTTTTAGCCAAACTTTCATTTTCTATTCAACAACGTAACACCATTATAAAGTTCACTCCCACTAGAGTGTACTACATCTGTCAGGTTACAAAAAATGCCCGCTGTTGTAAAATTAATCAATTACAGCTGTCCTCTACAGTAAACAAGATGCATTAGAGTGGAGGTTCCTTAGACGATAGGATCCTAACTCAAGGTCTAACTCAACTGACAGGTCTATGTAAAAAAGATGCATTAGGAGTGGAGGTTCCTTAGACAGGATCCTAACTCAAGGTCTAACTCAACGGCCAGGTCTATGTCAGCTAGTAGCATGTCAGTGGTTAATGTTGATGTCATTATTTATAATGACTTTCATGTGAAAAATTGCGAAAGGGGGTTTTGGGTTGTTTTTTTTTACCTGCCTTTTAGTCAATTACTAGTAGTAAAAGTCCTTTTCCGATTCGGTTAGCCTGACACATCTAACAACAGAATCATCTTCTTCTTCTTTCTGTCCTCATGTACCTTTCGGTGTTGAGGGGAGAGTGAGTTTACAGTATCATCAGTGTATATAAATACATCAGCACTCTTATTGGTTGGTCTGACACATCTAACAGCAGAATCATCTTCTTCTTCCAGTGTCATGTTCACACAAGGCTCTCGACAACCCATTACTTACTGAAGAATATCAAACATTTGGCGGTAGCTGTCAGGAGATAATGTGGGACATAAAGTTCACCCCATCGAGGCCAGCACAGTGTAGTGGTGATGGGGCTTAGTTCAGCCATCAGAGGCTGGAAACTAAGACTGGTCGGGCAGTCCCACGCGAGCAGGACCATAGTCCTGCCCAAGTAAGCAGAGTGCTGAAGACGGAGGCATCCAGCCAAAAGGCGCACAGATAATCAGGATGCCACACACAAAACACAATGAAAACATGTCTGTATTTATAAATAGTTATGGTGCCTGCCCTGTGGCGGACATTCAGGCAGGGACGGTGCCGGGCCCTATACCTCAAAAGGGCCCAACCTCAGTTACTGGAAGTCCTTCTCAATTGCCTCGAGGAGCCAGGAGGCAAGGGAATAAAGCTACAGGCCAAACAAACATATGACCAATAAAAATAATGCACTGGAATGCTGAGGGTGTTAACAGTAAAAGAGATGGATACAGAAAAAAATTGGAACTTGAAAATGTCCTCAGTGAAGAACAAGTCAATATATGCTATATCCAAGAAACACACCTCAGCAGCGACATAGCCTTCAAAATCAGAGGCTACCAGTGCTACCGGTCTGACAGAAAGGACAGGCGAAAGGGTGGAATTCTGACACTTGTTAAAAACAATATCAGTGCATGTCAGCTGGAAGTATATATGGAAGGGGCAGAATACCAGATGATCCACCTAAAAACAGACAGTGCAGAATTCCATCTCCTGAACTACTACTGCCCAAATGATAAACCATTGGCACTAGACACAATTCCAGACAAAGAGAGACTTATGGTGTGTGGTGACTTCAACAGCCACTCTCAGAGCTGGGGCTTCGATCATATCGACAGGAGAAGTGAGGAACTTGAGAGCTGGCAGGATGAAAATAATCTCATCCTTATTAACCAGCCAGCAGACTCACCAACCTTCTACCCGAGAGCATGGCACACCACCTCTACACCAGACCTGGCATTCCACTCACCAGGATTGGAATGGAACATCACACATGTTGTTGGAAAGCAGCTTGGAGGTAGTGACCACAGACCAGTATTTCTGGAAATCCACAATGAATTTACCAAGGACAGCAGCACGCTCACTAGGTGGAACTATAAACGGGCAGACTGGAAAATGTACCAGCATTTAACCAGTGTTCTAACTAAGGACATGAACTTGGACAATGACATTAATAGAGCAGTGAGTGAATTTAATAGATGTATACTACATGCTGCTAGTAAAACCATACCCAGGGGGGCACACAAAAACTACAAACCCTACTGGAATGATGAACTGGAAAAGCTGCAAAATGAGATGGAAACATCTAGACAGCAGGCTGAGAACAGACCTAGCCAAGAACATCACAACAAATATCAGCAAACAAAGGCTAAATTTCAAAGAGCCAAGTTACAAACCAGATGGAGCAGCTGGAAAGAAAAAACAGAGTCGCTGAACCTAGAAAGAGATACTAGGAAATTATGGAAACTTGTAAAACAACTAAATGATGATGGTACAGGGAGAAATACCAGGATCACACTTTATAAAGATAGAAACATTTTAACAGGTAAACATGCAGCTGATTACTTTGCAGATTCCTTTGCAGAAGACAATAACATCAAAGTCAGCCCAGACAAACAACAGGAGGTTCGAGCGAACCAGCAAAACATTGGACAAGACGAACCTATACCTGAAGTCATGGAGGCACCAATCACAATGAGAGAACTGGAGCATGCAATATCCAAATTGAAAATGAAAAAGTCCCCTGGAGCTGATGTAGTGTCCAATGAAATGATTAGAAACCTGGGTATTGCAGCAAGAGTAAAGCTACTGCAAATCTTTAACACAAGCTGGTCCACAGGTAATGTACCACAGGCGTGGAGAGAAGCAATAATGATACCACTCCTCAAATCAGGAAAAGATGGCAACACAGTCTCCAACTACAGGCCCATCAGCCTCACAAGCTGTTTATACAAAAGAATGGAACGCATTATCAATCTTAGGATGCAGTGGTACCTTGAAAGTGAAAACCTTCTGGTATCACAGCAAGCAGATTTCAGACAGTGCTACTCTACTGAAGATCAGGCAACCTACCTCTCCCAAGAGATTGAGGATGCCTTCCAAGATAAGAAACTGGTACTAGCAGCATGGATAGACCTCAGGAAAGCATTTGATAAGGTCTGGAAAGACGGGCTCCTAAAGAAATTGTGAAATTGCAGGGTTAGCTCAAGAATGTACGAATGGGTAAAAGCATATCTGCATAATAGAAGAGCCAGGGTACAATTAGATGGTCGCAAGAGCAAGAAAGTACTACTGCATCATGGAGAGGAGTCCTGTCACCCACACTTTTCTTGGTTTACATCAATGACCTAGTTGCTGAACTACCACACGGGATCAAAGGGGCAATGTATGCTGACGACCTGGTGCACGGAAGAACATGCAACAGTGGCCACTAAACAAATACAAAGAGCTATCGATGCCCTAACCTTATGGGCAAATAGATGGTGCATCAGCATTAACACAGATAAGTGCAGCATTACACTCTTTACCCTCTCACCAAAAAAAAAAGCTGGTCATATCAAGATAGATGGAGAGCTCTTGAACGAAGACAAACAACCCACATACCTCGGAGTTACTTTTGATGATAAGCTGACATGGACGCAGCACATAAACAAAGCAACAACAAAAGCCAGGAGGAAGTTAGCTATCCTGAGAAAACTAAGTAGAACCACATGGGGAGCCAGCGGAAATATACTCAGTAAAGTTTACCAGCAAGGCATAAGACCACACCTGGAATATGGTTCAGCTGCGTGGTGTCCTGCATCAAACACCACATTACAAGATCTAGATAAAGTGCAAAACCAGGCACTTAGAATAATGTTGGGAGAAATGAAATCAACACCCATAGCAGAGATGCAGAAAATTGGAAGAATGCAAACACTTGGCGAACGCAGAGACACAAAAGTACTAATTCAAGCAGAAAAGTTTCAGTGTATGCCAAGTCATCCAATGAAGGAAAGATTCCAAAATCTAGCAATGGGGCGACTGAAAAGAAGCAGCTTTATCCATCAAGCTAAATGACTCCGTAGATAACTTACAGACCTACCTGAAGTTGACAGCCCCTTAAGGTCTGTACCAGAACAAACTCCGTGGAGTGAAAGGCATGGAATGTCAATATACATTCAGACCCATGTGAAAGGAATACTAAGTGAGGACGAACAGAACAGTGTGCAGCGAAGGACAGTCACCCTCAGTTTCCTGGATGAGGAATATCCACAAGATATATGGGTCAGAGTATACACAGATGGGTCAGCACAGAATGCTGTGAGGAATGGTGGTGCAGGTGTATATATAGAATATCCAAACAAGCCTAGAGATACAATCAGAACACAGACAGGAAAATTCTGCAATAATTATGATGCAGAAATCCAGAAAATTAGTGTGGCAGCTAAAAAACTGCTGAACTCCAACTCTGGCCTACAGCCTGTGGTATTCCTGACAGATGCAAGGTCAGTGCTTCAAGCTCTCCAGTCTGGAAAACTAACAGACTTGAAAAAACTACTTAGCGAATTATCGTACCAGTATAGGGTAACCATGCAGTGGATACCCTCTCACTGTGGAATACCAGGAAATGAAAAAGCAGACCAACTGGCCAAGGAAGGTGCTGCCGAAGACAAACCAGATATACCAATCACCTACCATCAGAAAAAACAGATGATCAAGTCAATAAGAAAGCCACAAACACCAACACAAGATGACTATCACATTATGAACAGATCAGAACAAGTTATAATTTTATGTCTCAGAACAGGACACAACCGACTCACATGTATATGTATACAAAGTTCACATGTATACAAAGTTCAAGATTGGCAACACGGCCATGTGTACATGTGGACAGGCAGCACAGAGTGCCAAACATATACTTCACGAGTGTTCTGAGCATGAAACACTGAGGCAGATATATTGGCAAGAGGAAACAACACTGGAATCAAAGCTCTATGGGACACTGTATGAACTACAAAAGACAGTGAGTTTTATTAAGGAGACAGAATTACAGATATAGACATGTTTCAAGTGAACGAAAGAAGAAGAAGCACAACTGATAGATCTGTTCTTTGAAAGCTCATTCAAAAATGTAAAACAATAAGATTGATAAACAACAGTCTCCTCTTCTCACAAGATACTGCACCTTTTCTGACCGTAGATCGCTATGTAACTCTATTTTGTGCAATTTATTCCCATCTATCTTGGTCTATTACTGTTGGGTACAACTGCGTACAATGACAAAGATTCATAACTCTCAACTTATCTTCACATTTGTACACAGTTGCTCAGATATCTCTGTACAAGAAACACATCATCAGAGTACATATGGCTATTGCTTGGATGGTAATGTTTACAGCCATACCAGAAACATATTTCTAGAAACAAATAAATTTGAAAAGATAACCAAATATTTGAGGATCACATAAAAGTAAAGACATGAACTATGAAGTATATAATTGTTGGTACAATCAAGAAATATTGCATGCAGAACTACAACACTTAGTGATTCCTTATTAATTCTTTATCTCTGTGTCCCCATTACAAATGCCACTCATAGTTGACCCTCTGTGTAGGTAAGACAATAAATTC
Organism: Meghimatium bilineatum; assembly: GCA_034231615.1. Lineage (NCBI taxonomy): Eukaryota > Metazoa > Mollusca > Gastropoda > Stylommatophora > Philomycidae > Meghimatium > Meghimatium bilineatum. The sequence continues at coordinate 24,200,589 of CM067302.1, forward strand.
TCAATTTTTGTAGTTACATAATCAATAATCAAAGAAACACACCCTGTGTAGAGCCATGATTATTGACATATTGTTGGATGTTTAACCACTTCTAATATCTTCCATCATACTGCCACTACAATGTTGATGATCGGCTTTCAAACCACAAGCTCATTCCCACAGAGTTAGATTTAAGAGAGGGACCAACCTGCTACCGACTGTACCACCTAGCCTGATAATTTTACAACTCCCACCAGTTGTTTGTTCTGAAAACAAGATATTGGGTCCTACTAGATTTTCAGGAATGGATTCTGTGCATTGTGTCATTTGTTTTATTTGCACAGATGGCCAGGCACATCAGATGTTGGCATTGCTAACAAACACATTAAACGATTTTACCACTTTTACTAAATGATGAATGTCTGCAACCGTATCTCGCTAGTATAGTAGGCCAGTCGCTAGTACAGTAGGTCAGTTGTTAATACAGTAGGCCAGCCGTTAGTATAGTAGGTCAGTCGCTAGTACAGTAAGCCAATCGCTAGTATAGTAGGCTAGTCATTAGTATAGTAGGCCAGTCGCTAGTATAGTAGGTCAGTTGTTAGTACAGTAGGCCAGTCGCTAGTTTACTAGGTCAGTCATTAGTATAGTAGGCAGTCTCTAGTATAGTAGGCCAGCCATACTGAGAACTGTTTCTCATACTTACATGCTGGTCGCAAAGCTCAAAGCAGAGCCATACATGTCTGATATTTGGCTGCTGCCATGAGTTGCTATCAGGCACACACCTCTATTCCTGTAGTTGTGAATATTTAATGGCAGGACGGGTAAAATTATTTCAGAGATAAAAAATTAAAAGAGAAACAATGACAATAATAAAATAATGCTTACTCTGAAGTTAATATAAATAATGTTGCAAGCTGGGGTGACATACACAAGACAACATCAAAGTCCATCAGGTAAGGAAAGTTAGATCTCTTCTCATAATACTGTAGACTCTTTTTGAGATTTGCTGCCAGGAAAGATTAGCAGGCTCATCAATCACATCCAAATGAAGATATCAATTCACAGTGAACACATACCCACTTGAAAACTTAGCACATTGACCTCAAGTACAACATCAAGGTGGCCACATCTCACCAAAGCCCAGAAAGACCATGAGTGCAATGATATATCGTTTTGGTGGGATATACCAAGGTGTAGTGTCTTTAGCAGTCTTTCCAGTGACATCCATGGACTCGTGACTGAATGTAGCACCACTGGTTGTTGGTGCATCCTGGCTGTATAACTCTGTTGTGGATGATGCTGCCAAACGTTGGTGTTCTGGGTCCATAATAGTATCTACAAGTGATCAAACATTCAGAATTATTACAAACACAACTAGAAATACAAGGCACGCAAATATTGCTTTGTGGATTAGTGTCTAGAACAAGCAAAAACCAACACATTTTGATTAAAGTCCACATTGATCAGCAAACATATGATTACGCTGTTGAAATAATCTCTTTAGCTGTCAGCAGGTAGTTTCTGAAAGCCCATAGCCTTTCTGACAAAAGTACACCTTCTGTGTTGTGTAACTGAAGTGACACAGACTCTATAAGGTTTCAAAGGTATACATGTGTGTAAGGGGGAATTTATGGATGCATATTTAGTCCCAGAAGAAAGATATGCGCATGTGTGTGTGTAAGGGGGATTTATGGATGCATCTTTGATCTCTGAAGAAAGGTACCCCAGTATCCCTGGATGACCAAGTCCTGCCAAGGGTACAGCACACACATCTGGACCAACTATCTCATTCTTCTGTCTGATCTGTTGACCTATCCGAAGTGATGGCACATCTTGGATTTTCTTTCACCGATGGGTCTGCCACAAAAATACAAAGTTGCAATGTCCGCTGGCCAGTATCTCTTCTTCACCCATTGAGATTATTTGATAGACGGCGAAGGTAAAAAATTGAGACATGGCGTGACAATGTGCAGAAAAATAATTCTGTACATGACTGTAGGCCCTATCCTGTTTTAGTGTTTTAACTCCAAATTCTGTATTTCAGCAAAAAATGCAGAGTATGTATGCAATATAAAAATCAAAGAAACGATTAATACAGGCATTATTATTATATCCATAAAGTATTCCATGTTCTTGATTTGTATTTCTTTAAATAGTTATTTTTCAGACGAACTTCAACAATTAACTTGAGTAGACGATTATTTTATTATTATCCAGGCTGCGTCAGCAATCCTGCCGAACAACTTCATCTTGCACACAATTCTTTGACCCAAATAAATAAGGATATATGTGCACTTGTAAGCTGAGATTTTCCTCTAAGACAATGCTTATATTAATTATCATTATGCCGATATAATAAGATAGATTATCAGCTATCACTTCATAAATTTATGCGTACATATTTTTTTTTACACTCGTGATGTGCCGGTCTGCGACCAAATAAAACAATGAGGCCGGCATTTTTTATTTGACTGCATGTTAATGTTATATTCCGAATTGAAATACGTTATTCGCTAGCATTAAATTGTAAGTTTAACACACCTGATAGAATAATCCCAACAATCTATAATACCACAAATATTCTTCAAAGCACAATCAATAACTAATAATGATTTGTTTAATATCGTCTAGTACATGATTGCCGATATGCCGTCTGCTGCAGATGTGATTCAGGGTTGCCACATCAAATTTGATTAAAGCATTTTACTAGAAAAAACATGGGTAAGGCCAAACAAAATTGTAAACACATTCTATAGACGTGTGTTAGATGTCGGATACCGAGAACATGAGATCTGTGTGTTTGTGTATGATATAATTCATGTATTAGCGAGTCAACAAGTACCATTGCTAGCAATCGTGAAACTTCGTCAACTTCGATGACACTGGCACGCGATAAGACATTCTTCGATGGCATTTATTTCGGAACTCCGTGACGTCGTCTGCTTAAAAATGAAAACAGTGTGTCTATTTACAGCGCAGTGACCGTAGATAAGAACATTTATTTCTGACAAGAGATCTCCTTTAAGGTATGGTGGATTTTGAAAGCAGACGACGTGGCGGGAAGAAGACATGGCTGGATACTATAAAGTACTGAACATAGTGTAAAGTTTCTAAACCCATCATGATGCTACAGGATAGAGATAGGTGGAGATCTGTCTGCAACAAATGTCTCAATGTGACACCCCACGACCATGACGGATTATGAGTTTTATTATTATTATACGGGGTTTTACATGTGGATTGTTTGGTGTAGATGTGGATTGTTTTGTGTGGATGTGGATTGTTTTATGTGGATTGTTTTGTGTGGGTTGAAACATGACCTATCTTTTTTTGTATTGATGATGAAACCAAAATTGTCGCAAGCTTCAGCAAATTGGTTTAGAATAAGTTGTATATTATCTGCTGAGTCACCATACAGTGCGCAGTCATCTGCATACAGTTGTTCCCTGACCATAGAAATAATCACCAAAATGTTAATCTATAACAGACACAATGGCGAAACTCCATCTGATTTGCTGTAATCAATATTCATAGCCTTACCAAAGAAACCTGATGCAGTAAAATGTGAACACCGCCGAACAATCAGCATTATGAGCCGGATGACCAAGATCCTACTTCGTACAATCATGAGACGAATAAGAGGAAAAAATCAAACCAGAAATTGCAGAAGAGCAATGTGGACTTCAGGAAGAAAAAGGCACAAGAAGTTCCATATATAGACCTATCTGAATAATACGAACATTGAGAGTGCAATATAAGAACACAATGACTCGTACGTGTGATCCATAGATTGTAGGAAAGCATTTGACAAGGTGAAGCATTCTGAAATTGTACAAATGTTAGACAAACTCAATTTTGATGGGAAAGATCTAAAGACGGTAACATATGTATCATGTGACGTATGCTCTCCAGAACTTTGTCATCCCAATAACCTCATTGAACCCTTCTCTGTTTTCGGCCTTGCGACTTGCATTTTCCAACGACATATTCATGTTATTTTTAGTGTCTTCAGTCCATCATCTTGGTCTCACCACATTGGTGACTCCAATAGCCCTCATTAGACATTTTGTCTAGTCTGGTGACTCCAATAGCACTTCTTAGACATTTTGTCGAGTCTGGTGACTCCAGTAGCCCTCCTTAGATATTTTGTCGATTCTGGTGACTCCAATAGCCCTCCTCAGCCTTTTTTGTCTAGTCTGGTGACTCCAATAGCCCTCAGCCTTTTTTGTCGAGTCTGGTGACTCCAATAGTCCTCTTTAGACATTTTGTGTCGAGTCTGGTGACTCCAATAATCCTCCTTAGACATTTTGTCAAGTCTGGAGACTCCAATAGCCCTCTTTAGACATCTTGTCGAGTCTGGGGACTCCAATAATCCTCCTTAGACATTTTGTCGATTCTGGGGACTCCAATAGCCCTCCTTAGACATTTTGTCGAGTCTGGCGACTCCAATAGCTCCCCTTAGTCACTTTGTCGAGTCTGGTTACTCCAATAGTCATCCTTAGACATTTTTTCGAGTCTATTGACTCGGTGACTTCAATAGCCCTCTATGCATTTCGCGAATGTCGAAACACCATTTCCCGCATTCTCTATTGAGTGTTATCATTACTTTGAAGTTTGACGTCGGACACTCTAAGGGCGTCCAACTCCATTTCGCACCAGGTAGCACATCCTCCAATCTTGATTCAATCTTAAACGGTCATTGTACACATCTAATCAGTGCAGCACCATCTTGAACACATTTAAACTTGTCATATAGTGACATCATAAAATCGCAATCAATGCGTTTCCATGGCGAGTACAGTTACTTGTTCAAACATGCAACAGTATGAAATAACCTGTCGTTTTGGTGTTCTTGTGTCACGTTTTATTGACACGTGAAACTAAAGACATCATGGTTGTCTTTTATTATTATTATCCGTGAGTAATGTATATCTTAGTTAGTTAGTTAGTCGTTGGATTATCGTCACACACTCCGGACAAAAAATCCAAAGGTGCTCGGATCTCTCCTTGAGTGTATCCGTTAAGAAGAGAAATGCAGCAGCTCAACAGCGGAGAGCAGCTAGAAAGTCACGAATAGACCAAGATCCGTCTACAGTCGTTATTCCATGTCCAAACTGTCCAAGGACATTTACAGCTCGAATAGGGCTCATTAGCCATCTACGAACTCATAATCAAGGACATAACTAAAATTGAATTTTCAAAAGTGGATGTAACAAATGGTCATCATCACTTGTGATGGACGAACAACAATCCGCTATTATGACTGATTATATCAGTACGCCGTTGATTGACCCTCATTCGGCTAATTTCTAGTATAGGTCTCCACTGTGACCTTTCTTCTAGTTTCTAGGTATTACCTAACCGTTGCAGTATTAACCTTGGCATTTGCGTCAGCGTTGCATGCGCCGGCATGCGCGGTAGGTAGTACACCTAGAACAGTTCCAGAGAATGGCTAGCAATGCGAGATGTGATCTGGGTTATTTTTTTCCGGAGATTTTACAAATAAATTTACGTGATAGTGAGAAAAAATGTGTTCTGGCTCAGGCATTAGTAGTTAGGGCGCAAGTTACTTCTAATTCTACATTGTGACCATTGCTCTAGTTTCGAGGTATTACCTAACCTTTGTTGTGTGATTTGGCAAGCTTATGATTAAGTCACTTAGAGTACGGCTAGGATTAGAAATAATATTTCTAATATGTGCACGCACCTCGCTCCGTGTGTAGAGCGCATAAATACTGATATCTTAGTACAAACAAAAGGAAAGTTTATAAAATGTGTAAATTGGAAAAGAAACAGATTATTCGTAAGTTCGTCTGTGTCTAGAGTTGAACTCGGTGATTGTCGGGATGTGATGTCACGGCAGCCATTAATTTCATTGGTGCTACAAGGAAATCCGTGACCTTCGGTAGTTAGAAATGTAAACAGTGTGCTATTTATACAGCAGTGTAGAATCAAAAACTTTTACCGACTGGTGTACCCGGCAGTTGACGCGACGCTGAGATATTTTCTTTATACAATTGTGTGTGTTCGTGTGTTCACATGATGATGATGATGATATTTTTTTACATCCACTTTAGAAAATTCAGTTAGAATTATGACCATGCATAATAGTTCGTAGATTTCTAATGAGCCCTATTCGAGCTGTCAATGTTCTTGAACAGTTCCGACATGGAATGACCACTGTAGCGGATTTGGTATATCGTGACTTTCTAGCTATTCTCCGCTGTTGAGCTGCTGCATTTCTCCTCTTTTCACAAGATGATGCGCTATTTTTGACTGTAGAGCGACATGTAGATCTATTTTGTGCAAGTTCTTCCCATATGACTTGGTCTAATTCAAAGGCTTTCAGTGAGGTCTTTAACGAGTCCTTTGGCTTATAGCGCTTCTTTTGGTCACCCTGAGATCGTTTACCCTTCTCCAGATCGCCATATAGAAGTATATTTGGCAGGGGAATGTCTGGCTTACGTACCAAATGACCTGCCCAACCAATCTGTGTCTGCATCAGAATAGTGTCAATGCCATGGATACCAGATCTATCAAGGACAGTGGTATCTGGAATCTTGTCTTGCCATCTGATGTTCATAACTTTTCTGAGACAAGTCGCGTGAAAGTAATTGTGTTACTTTATAAAGTTACGTGATAGATGGAATACATTTATTCTGTGCTGGTGCATGACAGAAAGGTTTTGTAAAAATATTTATTCGCCATGAAATGATGATTAAGGTAAAGTGTTTCATGTCATGAGCCGTATCTATGAGGTTACCATTGACTGTGAAAGTTGGAAGCTGATGTTGTCGTCTACGCCGTGAGATATGATGTCACAGCATCTATCGATATGATTGGTTTCTCAAGGGAAATCCGTGACGTAAATGTAAACAGTGGGCTATTTATAGCGCTGTGGAGACCTATACTTGGAATTTGGTCATTTGTATTTTAGCTATTCCTATTCTCCTTTTAACTTCTGTTTCACGTCTGCCATTATTTGTGATTCCACTTTTCCAAATCTGCATTGTATTTATTCTTTACTGTTTGTATTGTATATAGCAGATTTCTGTTATTATATACATATTCTGTTGTTCCAGAGCAGGTTGTTATTTGGGGAAAATACTTCTCTCTCGTCGTTGATTGATATTATTTATATATGTGAGTGGTTATACTTGGGCAAAATTTGGGTTTAGGACATCATTGTGACCTTTGTTCTAGTTTCGAGGTATTACCCACAACCTCTGTATTGTGATTTGGCAAGGTTAAGTTTGGCATCATCAGGTGCTATGTCGGCTGGCGTAGGCGGTCATGGCTCTCCACAGCTCTCTGTCCACAGTATTATGCATCAAAGTCGTTGTTGTTTACTTGCCGTGCCATGCTGTCAAATTGTCTAATATATGAATGCTCCCTCCTCTGTTTGTATGTATACTCCCACCAATGTTTTTCTCACGTTGTCACCCTCTGTCTCTGTTGCCTTCAATCTTGCCTGTTGTGACTGTTCTCTAAACCTGCTTGTCTCATGAAGTGGCCAAACAAAAAGAAGATTGACTTTTTCTTATATTGTTGATTAGGTCCGTTTCGCATTTAACTTTCAACACATCTACATTAGTATTTCTGGCAGTTCATGGTATTCTCAGCATTCTTCTATAGAACCACATCTCTGTTGCCTCCAATCTCCCACTTTCCAGTTTGTTTATTGTCCAAGACTCGCATCCATATATTAGTATAGGGGTTATATAGCACTGCAGAACTCTCTCACCTCTAATGACAAGGTCATATTACACAATATATTTGTTCATTTTTCTGAATGTAGTTTTTGCCTGTCCTATTCTGTTTTTTTATTTCTGTTGAACTTCTTCCATCTGCTGTAATCATTGTACCTAAATATTTGAATTGGTGGACCTGTTTTAATACTATATCATTCACTTTGATCTTGCAAGATGTGTTATTTTGTTTCTTTGAATAACTATTACTTCTGTTTTCTTGATATTTTGGGAAGAGGCCTTTCTCTTTGCTTTGTGTGACTACTACATTAATTAAATCTTGAAAAATAATACTCACGTGTAAGACAGGTAATGAAGTCCTACTGAATGACGACTAAAACACAACACACTATCACTAACGGATGTAAATATGGTACATATAACAAAACAAAACACAGAATATAATTTACAGATGACAATACACAGGACAAAGTCGACGTTTCGGACCAATAGGCCTTTTTCAAGATACGGACATAACATACAAACATAAAAAAAACCACAAGTAAAAATGTATGCGTATCCGAGTGAAATGTGATAGTAAGATAGATACCGGAAGCATACGAACAGGAAGTACACAAAGACGATAATACAGGTGGAACGAGAGGAACAAAACGATGACGTAACAAAGACCAATACGACCGACAACTAAGCGAAAGAGTGGTCGGAATTGAGTCCAAATGGCTTGATGGTACCCAACTCGAAAATGAGACGATTTTCGAGGGCGTACCTAGATCTATCATCGGTGGTGCAGGATCTGATGGCAGTGACCTGAATGTCAATGACACCACGGTGGCTATCGCCGTTGAAGTGATTGGCCACAGGAGTGGGTGTTCTGTGTTTGATGGCATGCAAGTGGTTACAGAAGCGGTCGCTCAGTCTAAGGCCAGTCTCACCGATATATTGCTTACCACAGCGTTTACATATGATCACGTAAATCACATTATGAGATTCACATGTAAAGGCCTCATCGATGGAGAAACTGGCCTTGGGGAATGAGATGGAGCGCATCTGAACCACATAAGGACATGTGAAACAACGACCGCGTGAGCACCGCACGGTACCAAAATGGTCAGGTGCAGAGTACCTGAGGTGGCTGTGGACCAAGATGTCCTTCAGATTTTTGTCGCGTCTATAGGCCACCAGAGGTAATTTGTGGAAAGCGTCACGGGTGTCAGAATCAGATTGGAGAAGGCAATAATGTTTATGTAGATTACGACGGACAGTCGAGTTATGGGGATGGAAGGTAAGAACCAGTTTAACACGATCAGAGGAGGAGGAAGAACCCTGGGAATTATTGAAGGTATCAAGGCGAGATAGCTGGCGTACACGGAGCCAAGCCAATGAAAGAATGCTGTCAGGGAAGGAGCGTCTACGAAAGAACTCAATCATCTCAGAGGATTTGTCGAGAAAATCGTCGTCATCGCTACATAAGCGACGAAGGCGAAGAAGCTGTGAGTAAGGTAGAGATTTACGACAGGCGGGAGGATGAGAAGAAGTGTAGAGCAGAAAGCCATGTGCATCAGTGGGTTTGTAGTAGACTGATGTGCTGAGGTATAGGGGATGAATAGTGACAGTGATGTCCAGGAAATGGACAGAGGTGGTGGAAATGGTAAATGTGAATTTAATAGCGGGGTTGAAATTGTTGATGAAGTTGATGAAGCGAGACAGTGCTGCTTCTGTCATATCAGTAATGCCTATCCCATCATCAATGTATCTGTGGAAAAGAGATGGGAATGGGCCATCGTAGGTAGACCAAACTAGATGTTCTAGATGTCCCATGAAAAGACAGGCATAGCTAGGCCCCATCTTAGTGCCCATGGCCACACCACTGATCTGATCGAAGAAATGTCCATCGAATTCAAAAGAGTTGAGTGTGAGCACCAGTTCAGCAAGGCGGATAAGGGTTGGAGTAGATACAGAAGGATGCGGACTCTTGTCCAGAAAGAACTGCAACGCCCTAAGACCATCGGCATGTCGTATAGACGTGTACAGAGAGCAAACATCAAGCAAGAACAGACGATACGTGTGATCAGAAGACAAATGCACAGAAGAAAAAATGGTGAGAGCATGCTTGGTGTCTTTCAAAAATGAAGGCATTGCCTCGACTAAGGGCTGCAAAATACTGTCGAGGAAATCAGAGATGCGCTCTGTAGGACAAGAGCAAGCTGAGACAATAGGTCTGCCGGGATTCAATACCTTGTGTATTTTGGGCAGCATATAGAAGACAGGTCTGCCTAAACAGCTTTTATCGATGCAAAGAGCCTTGGAAGTGGTGGGAAGATGGTTGTCGTGGATGAGGGTGTTCACAGTGTTGTTGACCACCTTCTGGTTAGATACCGTCGAGTCTGATGTGCGAGCAGTGTAGAAAGAGGGGTTAGAGAGTTGTTGGTGGCCCTCCTGGAGGTAAAGGTCCTTGCGCCACACAACAACGGCCCCACCCTTATCAGCTGGTTTGATGACAATATCATCCCGGCGGCGAAGATTCGTCAAGGCGCGAGATTCGTCAGGAGTTATGTTAGAGCGTTTGATGCGGCTGTGATGAAGTGATTGGATGTCATGGAGGGTGTTCTTGATATAAAGATCAAGAGCCTCGGATGCACCAGTTTTAGGAGTCCAAGAATGTTTCTTCTGTTCATATCGAGAGAACAAATCATCAGTGTCAGATGACGCTTTGCCAAAGAAATGATAATGCAGCCGAAGACGACGATGGTAACGGTGGATATCCTGAAGAAGCGAATATTGATCATATGCAGGACGGATGATCCAGGACAACCCTCATCCAGGACAACCACCTTCCCACCACTGCCAAGGCTCTTTGCATCGATAAGACCTGTCTTCTATATGCTGCCCAAAATACACAAGGTATTGAATCCCGGCAGACCTATTGTCTCAGCTTGCTCTTGTCCTACAGAGCGCATCTCTGATTTCCTCGACAGTATTTTGCAGCCCTTAGTCGAGGCACTGCCTTCATTCTTGAAAGACACCAAGCATGCTCTCACCCTTTTTTCTACTGTGCATTTGTCTTCTGATCACACGTATCGTCTGTTCTTGCTTGATGTTTGCTCTCTGTACACGTCTATACCACATGCCGATGGTCTTAGGGCGTTGCAGTTCTTTCTGGACAAGAGTCCGCATCCTTCTGTATCTACTCCAACCCTTATCCGCCTTGCTGAACTGGTGCTCACACTCAACTCTTTTGAATTCGATGGACATTTCTTCGATCAGATCAGTGGTGTGGCCATGGGCACTAAGATGGGGCCTAGCTATGCCTGTCTTTTCATGGGACATCTAGAACATCTAGTTTGGTCTACCTACGATGGCCCATTCCCATCTCTTTTCCACAGATACATTGATGATGGGATAGGCATTACTGACATGACAGAAGCAGCACTGACTCGCTTCATCAACTTCATCAACAATTTCAACCCCGCTATTAAATTCACATTTACCATTTCCACCACCTCTGTCCATTTCCTGGACATCATTGTCACTATTCATCCCCTATACCTCAGCACATCAGTCTACTACAAACCCACTGATGCACATGGCTTTCTGCTCTACACTTCTTCTCATCCTCCCGCCTGTCGTAACTCTCTACCTTACTCACAGCTTCTTCGCCTTCGTCGCTTATGTAGCGATGACGACGATTTTCTCGACAAATCCTCTGAGATGATTGAGTTCTTTCGTAGACGCTCCTTCCCTGACAGCATTCTTTCATTGGCTTGGCTCCGTGTACGCCAGCTATCTCGCCTTGATACCTTGAATAATTCCCAGGGTTCTTCCTCCTCCTCTGATCGTGTTAAACTGGTTCTTACCTTCCATCCCCATAACTCGACTGTCCGTCGTAATCTACATAAACATTATTGCCTTCTCCAGTCTGATTCTGACACCCATGACGCTTTCCACAAATTACCTCTGGTGGCCTATAGGCGCGACAAAAATCTGAAGGACATCTTGGTCCACAGCCACCTCAGGTCCTCTGCACCTGACCATTTTGGTACCGTGCGGTGCTCACGCGGTCGTTGTTTCACATGTCCTTATGTGGTTCAGATGCGCTCCATCTCATTCCCCAAGGCCAGTTTCTCCATCGATGAGGCCTTTACATGTGAATTCCATAATGTGATTTACGTGATCATATGTAAACGCGGTGGTAAGCAATATATCGGTGAGACTGGCCTTAGACTGAGCGACCGCTTCTGTAACCACTTGCATGCCATCAAACACAGAACACCCACTCCTGTGGCCAATCACTTCAACGGCGATAGCCACCGTGGTGTCATTGACATTCAGGTCACTGCCATCAGATCCTGCACCACCGATGATAGATCTAGGTACGCCCTCGAAAATCGTCTCATTTTCGAGTTGGGTACCATCAAGCCATTTGGACTCAATTCCGACCACTCTTTCGCTTAGTTGTCGGTCGTGTTGGTCTTTGTTACGTCATCGTTTTGTTCCTCTCGTTCCACCTGTATTATCGTCTTTGTGTACTTCCTGTTCGTATGCTTCCGGTATCTATCTTACTATCACATTTCACTCGGATACGCATACATTTTTACTTGTGGTTTTTTTAATGTTTGTATGTTATGTCCGTATCTTGAAAAAGGCCTATTGGTCCGAAACGTCGACTTTGTCCTGTGTATTGTCATCTGTAGATTATATTCTGTGTTTAGTTTTGTTATATGTACCATATTTACATCCGTTAGTGATAGTGTGTAGTGTTTTAGTTGTCATTCAGTAGGACTTCATTACCTGTCTTACACGTGAGTATTATTTTCCATTATGTTCTACTAGCAGTACCACCTTCTTCTTAATTAAATCTTGAAGGTCTTCCTCACAAATTTCTGTAGTAGTGGAAATAAATGTGTTCTGTATTTCTAGAAGGTTTGATATGTAACTATTATGTGTGTCGGTCTGTGTTAATGAATATTAGAAGATGTGTTGCCAGTAACAAGACTTTTCTCTAATACAGGAGCTCAGGCTAATACTATTTCGTTTAGTAAAAACAGTTGAGGGTTTATGGAGTTTTGTTAAGAGAATTTAGGAATCAGGGTAGAAGGTGTTCAGGGTAGAAGGTGTTCAGGGTAGAAGGTGTTCAGGGTAGTTTCCATCGTATCTGTGTGAATGTATGTGGAGAAGAAAGCATGTGATGTCGAATAATATATGCATGGAGTTTGTGTGTGCCATTAAAAACAAGTTTATTCGCTAGAAAATGATGAATATGGTGTTTTATTTTGTGAACATTTTGGTTGTTAGGGTTACCTATTAGTTAGAATTACGGTTAGAGTTAAAATTAGGTTTAGAGTTAGAATTACGGTTAGTTAGAATGAGGGTTAGAATTATGGTTATAATTAGAGTTAGTTATAATTAGAGTTAGGTAGAATTAGGGTTGTTAGAATTTGGGTTTTAATTAGGGTTAGAATTAGGGTTAGTTATAATGAGGGTTAGAATTAGGGTTAGTTAGAATGAGGGTTAGAATTAGGTTAGAATTAGGATTAGTTATAAATAATGAGGGTTAGAATTAGGGTTAGTTAGAATGAGGGTTAGAATTAGGGTTAAAATTAGGGTTAGAATAAGGGATAGTTAAATAAGGGTTAGAATTAGCACACTATTTACCTGTTTAACTAGCCGTTGTCACGTTTCCGTGTAACAAAAAATGGAATCCATGGATACCGTGATGTCACATCTCCAGACACAGACCAGCATTTTTTAGAATCACAACTGCTTATATAGAAAAACCCATTAGAAATTAGGGTGTTGAATAGAGTTATTATGATATGTCAGATGTGTCAGGCCGAAAGTCGCTGAAATCTCAACACTGCTGTAAACCATGACACAACACATTCTTTTCGCCGGACTACAATCTACTAATCAGCAGGAGTTTGAGAACAAACGAAGAAGTCGAAGAAGAAAGAAATAGGGTTAAAACTTGAGCTATAAATTGTTTTTGGAATGTGCGTAATATTAGCATGATCCGTGGTTGTGATTCTCACAAATTCTCGTCTGTGTCTCGAGGCGTGACGTCACGGCATTCATGGGATTTGATTGGCGTTACATGAACATACGTGACGTCGGCTAGTCGAAAATGTAAACAGTGTGTTATTTCTAGCACAACGAAGAATCAAAAGCAACTTTCACCAATAGTTTTACGTAAAGTTTCTTTTTGTCTTCCTCGTTTTCTCTTGCCCTTTGGTGACCACATCAAAGCTTGACAGGGAAGTCTTTCGGTATCCATTTGTAGCGCGTGTCCGATGTAATTCCAGCGATGCTATCTAATATAGATGGATACATATTCTTGTTTTGATTCTTGTCTGACAACTGATTTGAAGTGTGACCAACGTATGTTCAGTAGCCTTCTATGACATTTATTTTCAAAGGTGTTTAGTCGCCCGTGTGTTGCTGGAGCCCAAAAGTAGAGCAAAGAATAGCAACACTGTTTACCTTTCATGCATGTCGTAAGAAGCGATTAAGGATGTTATGGGATGGAGTTGGCTGTCCCATCCCATATAATGTCAGTGACCCAAAGCCATGCTGAAGTCAGATGTGTCAGACCTTGAGGCACAGATATCGCAGCAATGCTGTAAACCGTGACACAACGCATTCCGTTCTCCGGACTACATCCTGCTAATCTGCAGGAGTTTGAGAACGAACGCAGAAGAAGAAGAAAGGTGTTTAGTCTTTGTTCTAAGTTTAATGTTACTTTCCAACTTTCGCATCCATATGTTAATGTTGGAATTATGCAGGAGTTGAAGATTTTGAGTTTTGTATTATTTCTTAGTGTTTTTGAATGTCAGATATTTGATAGTTTATTGTATGCGTTTGCAGCCAGTGCAATACTGTGTGGCATTTCTGTTTATGAATCTCCTGTTTTTGATAGTTTGCTGTCAAGGTATATGAACATGTTGACTTTTTCAATGGTGTACGTAAACCCAAATTTTACCTTGAGTTTGAGAGTCCAACATTCACATCAGTATAAAAGTCTACTTGGTAGTAGCGATCTGACATAGATTGATCTTGACTGTAATACTAATCTTACTTTTCCAAATCATATTCAACCTTGCCATGTCAGCCATCACCATCTAGATGCTTAACTTAATCGCATATCCCGAGTGACCATCATCACACATTTGGGACCCACATTGTTGATGGATGTTCATTTTTTTATGTAAGGTTGTAAACATCAACAAACAGAAACCGCACCCGAACCGGCGAAGCCGCAGAACATACAAATACATGGAGATATACAATCACAAATACATGGAGATATACAATCACAAATACATGGAGATATACAATCACAAATACATGGAGATATACAATCACAAATACATGGAGATATACAATCACAAATACATGGAGATATACAACAAGTAGACCTTGGACACACAATCACAAATACATGGAGATATACAACAAGTAGACCTTGGACATACAATCACAAATACATGGAGATATACAACAAGTAGACCTTGGACATACAATCACAAATACATGGAGATATACAACAAGTAGACCTTGAACATACAATCACAAATACATGGAGATATACAACAAGTAGACCTTGAACATACAATCACAAATACATGGAGATATACAACAAGTAGACCTTGGACATACAATCACAAATACATGGAGATATACAACAAGTAGACCTTGGACACACAATCACAAATACATGGAGATATACAACAAGTAGACCTTGGACATACAATCACAAATACATGGAGATATACAACAAGTAGACCTTGGACATACAATCACAAATACATGGAGATATACAACAAGTAGACCTTGGACATACAATCACAAATACATGGAGATATACAACAAGTAGACCTTGGACATACAATCACAAATACATGGAGATATACAACAAGTAGACCTTGGACATACAATCACAAATACATGGAGATATACAACAAGTAGACCTTGGACACACAATCACAAATACATGGAGATATACAACAAGTAGACCTTGGACATACAATCACAAATACATGGAGATATACAACAAGTAGACCTTGGACATACAATCACAAATACATGGAGATATACAACAAGTAGACCTTGGACATACAATCACAAATACATGGAGATATACAACAAGTAGACCTTGGACATACAATCACAAATACATGGAGATATACAACAAGTAGACCTTGGACACACAATCACAAATACATGGAGATATACAACAAGTAGACCTTGGACATACAATCACAAATACATGGAGATATACAACAAGTAGACCTTGGACACACAATCACAAATACATGGAGATATACAACAAGTAGACCTTGGACATACAATCACAAATACATGGAGATATACAACAAGTAGACCTTGGACATACAATCACAAATACATGGAGATATACAACAAGTAGACCTTGGACATACAATCACAAATACATGGAGATATACAACAAGTAGACCTTGGACATACAATCACAAATACATGGAGATATACAACAAGTAGACCTTGGACATACAATCACAAATACATGGAGATATACAACAAGTAGACCTTGGACACACAATCACAAATACATGGAGATATACAACAAGTAGACCTTGGACATACAATCACAAATACATGGAGATATACAACAAGTAGACCTTGGACACACAATCACAAATACATGGAGATATACAACAAGTAGACCTTGGACACACAATCACAAATACATGGAGATATACAACAAGTAGACCTTGGACACACAATCACAAATACATGGAGATATACAACAAGTAGACCTTGGACACACAATCACAAATACATGGAGATATACAACAAGTAGACCTTGGACATACAATCACAAATACATGGAGATATACAACAAGTAGACCTTGAACATACAATCACAAATACATGGAGATATACAACAAGTAGACCTTGGACATACAATCACAAATACATGGAGATATACAACAAGTAGACCTTGAACATACAATCACAAATACATGGAGATATACAACAAGTAGACCTTGGACATACAATCACAAATACATGGAGATATACAACAAGTAGACCTTGAACATACAATCACAAATACATGGAGATATACAATCACAAATACATGGAGATATACAACAAGTAGACCTTGGACATACAATCACAAATACATGGAGATATACAACAAGTAGACCTTGAACATACAATCACAAATACATGGAGATATACAACAAGTAGACCTTGGACATACAATCACAAATACATGGAGATATACAACAAGTAGACCTTGAACATACAATCACAAATACATGGAGATATACAATCACAAATACATGGAGATATACAACAAGTAGACCTTGGACATACAATCACAAATACATGGAGATATAGAAGACAGGGACGTAGAAGCTAAAGAAAAGTTGGAGATATTTTCAGTATCCATGACTCAAACCAAACGTTCCATAGAAACCGACAGCACGAGATAAAACGAGATGGGGGAGAGGGGGCAGAGAGAAAGAAGGAGAATAAACAGGGATAAATAGATGCGAGGAAGAAGAAGTGAAGTGAAAGTGGCAGATCGACGTGGTCCCCAAAACCAAAACAGAAATATGTCACACAAGGAAGTAATGTGGAGGTTGGAGTGGTACCAGGATAGCAAGAAGGGCACAGCTGGGGAGGGTGAGTGTAGTCATCACGGAAAAGAGCGTCGTATGAATTAGATATAGAGAGACATGGGAAGAAGGTGCCGAAAAAAGGGCACCAGTGTAGATGGAGAGTGAAGAGACAGGAAAGGAAAGTCGTGACGGAAAGGGGCAGACCCCAAACTACAAGCACAGCATGTGAAATAGGATGACGCTAGCGGAAAAAAGATATCGGTTCGACGTAGGTGGCTAGTTGGTGTCATCAGACCACCATGTCGTGGTTAGTGGAGGTCGATGTGGCAGAAGTCCCGATGAAATCACAACCTCAGCGACAAGTACCTTTTATGCCAGGTGTTGGGAAATTAGACTGGTCGCATAAACCATTAGTGTCTCGTTTTCTGGAATTGTGTATAGTGCTGTTGGTGTATCATTTGGGCAGTTCAGGGGATATCATTCTTGTACTGTCTCTTAGTAAGTGGATCATCTGATATTCTGTCCCCTACATAAACCCTTCTAGCTGACATTCATTGATATTGTTTTTTTTAAATGTCAGAATTCAACCATTTCCTCTGTCCTTTCGGTCGAATCAGTAGAACTGATAGCCTCTGATTTTAAAGGTTATATCTCTGTTGAGACGTGTTTCTTGAATACAAGGATATTTTCAAGCTCCAATTTTTTACTGTATCCATGTCTTTTGATGTGGACACCCTCAGCATTCCAGTGCATTACTTTTTATTGGTCGTTGGTTTGTTTGGCAAGTAGCTCTATTCCATTGCCGGCTCCTCGGGGCAATTTAGGATGATCTCCAGAATTGAAGTTCGGCTCTTTCGGCGTATAGGGCCCTGCACCGTCCCTGCCTGAACGTCCGTCACAGGCAGAAACCATAATATTATTAAATATAGACATATTCCGATTGTGTTTTGTACGTGGCATCCTGATTAATTGTGCGTCTTTTGCCTCGTCTTCAGCATCCTTCTTACTTGGGCAGGACTATGACCCTGCTCTAGTGGAACTGCCCAACTAGTCTTAGTTTCCAACCCGTGATGGCTGAACTAGATCCCCAACACCACTAAAAGGTGCTGGCCTCGTTGTGAAAATGTGCCATCAATGCGATCCTATCTAATAGATAATTATTGTTATCATTATTATAATTAATCTATGACAAAACATGCATGTAAGATTACTGTATATTGTATATTTCCTGCGCAAGTCTTCCCTCCTACATCGTCTAGTGTTTACATAATGATAATCTCATCAAGTCAGATGTTGTTAGTACAAGTCTCTCCCCCCCCCCCTTACATCGTCCAGTGTTCACATAATGATAATCTCATCAAGTCAGATGTTGTTAGTTCAAGTCTCCAACTGACCATTATTTTCTCCTTCTACAGCGTCCTGTAATCACAACACGATACTCCTGGCAAGTCATGCACGTGTACAATGAATGTTTACTTGGCTATAAACTGCCTTCTACAGATTGTTCTCCGTATTGAAGAAGTCAGTTCGATCGGTAAATTACTTGTACATGTTAAACCTTGTACCGCCAATAGAAGTTATATATATATATAAGTACATGTTGAACTTTGTACCGCGAACAGAAGTTATATATATAAGTACATGTTGAACTTTGTACCGCCAATAGAAGTTATATATATAAGTAGATGTTGAACCTTGTACCGATGTAACGGTAATTGGTTTTAAATTCATTAAATTCAACCGTGTGATAATCTCTTATATAGATATAGATAGATAGTTGAAAATATAAGGATAACCAAGAGTCAAGAAAGACAACCTTGAAGTCCAAGTAAATAGGTCAATGTTAATGAGAAAGAGAAGAAAGAATAACCTCTCAACTGAATGGCCCGTGATCGTATCTAAGAATAAGATTATATCAGTACTTCATACAAGGGGTTGTGTTATCAGACACTAATAGAATCAACAATAACAGTACACAGTTGTTACACAGCGAACAGAGTCTTGCTCCTGACTTTTCAGGCAAATTGTCGTTGTTTATTAACAAGTGGGAGAGTAACATTACACGATGGACAGGTTACAGTCTAGCAGAGTGCACCACCAAGACAAGAGACAGGAGATGTTGGAGATACGTTGCAGCCAACCTTCGTTGCGGAGACGGCACTTGATGATGATGATTATCTAGAACTCACAACAGCAGTATGTGTATATTGGCATTAGCATTTAATTCATACATAAACACATTAATGATAGTCTTGTCATAACATGGTAATATATATATACTACTGACCTATACAGATACCAGTTACCTTTGTTAACCTCATGGACAGGCGGGTAGCTAGTGAACACCCTGAATAAATATATATGCTCACACACTTGTGTACATTGTTTCTAGTCCAAAGATTAGGCCTTCGTACGTTCAGGTTAAAGGAAGCAAACGTAAAATATCGTCTGTTATATCTTGTGACTGTCCGTTAATCTTGTTGTTGTTGGATTGAGGATGAAGACAAGTTGTGTTCCAGGTCTTCAGTTTTGGTGTACGAAATACGATTCTGTCAGTTGTGGTCGGTGTCACAGATAAATAAGGAAACTTCGTTGATGAGAGTTTTAGGTCCTACCCTCCTGTAGTTGTTAAAGGTGATCACATTGTTCTTCCAGAAACGATTGCTGTAACATGGGTACGTCCCAGTTCTAACTTAAATCTGTCAGTGTAAACTTCTTAGGGTAAAAGTGGGTTAAACACTATAATCGAGAACACACCCTGTTCTGATGCTAGAGTGAAAGGTTTTGTTGAATACACAAGCCAATCCACTTCAACTTCTTACAACATATTACAAACTTTTCATTCCTATCATATGCCTCATTCTGTGGATAGTAACAACCCTGAACATTCAGGTTATACGTGGTTACGAGTTCTCAATCCACATTAGGCTTGTCACTTCATGAACATTATGTTCTGACCTGTTTCTCATTCAAAGTAGTGGCAACCTTGTAAATTATACGTCAATTTGAAATACTAGTCGATCTATTTAACTGGTCTCAATCTATTACTTTCGATTCCAGAATTCTAAGATTATCTGACGTTTCTTTACTAACCCTATGGCAACCTTGTGGCAAATCAGTTGTGGAATGTAAACAACACTAATTATAGACTGTCTAAGAATTCCTTCCTACTCTGGTCTCACAGACTATTCGTTAGATTTCACTATATACCATCATCTAAACGTATATTGTTAACCACACACTAGTTTGTCAACTACTCTCGATTGTCAGAAAATTTCCAGCACAAAACACATCTATTCGCTGTTTGATCAACTTTCTGTGATCATGATTTTTCCTCTTATTTGTTCTGTCCAATTCACAGATGCCTGTCCTAAGACAAAGTTGTAGTTCATTCTTTGTTTCCAACATATCATTTCTTGTTCGTCCTCTCGTTATCAGTTGTTAGATTCGTCAGTCTTGATTTAAAATAATTGTGTGGTCATCTCTTTGTTGTCGTCTGATTTGCCTATGTATTATAAACGTACCGGCTATTTTCATTAGTTGAACTAAAGAGAAGCCATTGGTAAATAGCTCTAACTTCTTTGTTAACAATTGTCTATCCTGTCCGTCCAAGAGCGAAGAAGAGAATGTCTTAATTATTCTTCCCAACTGTCCTAAGTTACTTCAAGCGCTCAACTCACGTCAGGCAAATTCACGAGAAAATCTCATGATTGTGAGTATGAATCTTCCTTACATGAATCCAAATTCATATTCGGCTGAACAATGTTTACAATTTTCCGTACATCTAATACTATCTTAAAATCATTTAACTTAAATCTCCTGTCTCTACTCAATACTCAAAATAAACAAACACGCTTTTTTCTGTCTGATCTGTGTTCGCCCAACCATAATATTTCTGGTTACAAAAGGACAGATTATCCGTTAAGATAAATCCAAAGGGAGTTAACCTAACCTTTGTATGTTTTTATATCCATGGGCCTAAATTCATGGTCCGTCCATCGTCATGCAATAGTGGATTGTCTGTCTTTGATTACAATAATTTATATGTGACTGTTACACCGACAATAGAAGTTATATATATACATGTATATATATATATATATATGCCCTTGTTTGCCTCGTGGCTGCAGCAATAGAAGAGCTCTCTGGAGATGGCTTTCTTGTGTGCTGTTTGTAAGCTTGTTCCCCTGGCTTTTTTTTATTTCTGTGATATATCTTTTACATGGTCTGCCTCTTGCTTTAAAGCCGTGATATCTGTGTCTCATGTCCTCCATTTCTGGCATGCTATCTGTTAGTAGTCTGGAAGAGTGTGAAAACCACTTGATCTGCTGTCTTTTGATGTCTTCCAATACTGGTATTGTTTTGGTTATCTGTCTGATATTATCGTTTCTAATTTTTTAAATCTTTAAATGACACTATGAGTATTCTTGAGTAGACATGTCATTTCTGCTGTCACCATTTTTCTTTTGTCTTGAGCTGTCTTTGTCCAGGTTTGACACTGTTAGTACAGCGTTGGAATAATAATCTTCTTCTTCTTCTTCTTTCTGTCCTCATGTACCTTTCGGTGTTGAGGGGAGAGTGAGTGTACGGTCTTTTGCCCTTCTATTTGCCTCCTCTGCTGTTATATTTCAGAGTGTCTCTAATACACTATCTATCCACCTTTTACGAGGGCGTCCAATAGGTCTCCTGTTTTTGTATCGTTTGTTAAGTGTTTTTTGGATAATACTTTGCTCTTTCTGTCTGGTTATGTGGCCGTACTATTTAACTTGTTGTTTCTGTATGTATTCTATTGTTGACTTGATCCCTAATTGTTTCCTTAGTGCTTCATTCCTGATTTTGTCTCTCAAGATAACTCCAATCATACGTCTCACACATTTCATTTCAGTGGTGTTAATCTTATGTATTTGTTCTAGAATCTAATGTCCAAGTTTGACGCTGATAACACAATTTTGGTAAAGAAAATGGTGTTGAAAAGCGCATTCTTTATTTCTAGTGTAATATCTTTGTTTCTTAGTAAAGACGTTAATTGACCAATGACCTGACAGGCCTTATTACATCTTGCGTTTATTTCTGCTTCTTGTTTGTTGTCATATCTCAATGTGCTGCCCAGATATTTGAATTCATCTACTTGTTTTAGTTGTTTATTATTTATCTGTATGTTGATGTTCTCCTTTTCTCTTGCAATATTCATTACTTCTGTTTTGTCTATGTTGATTTTCATTCCAAATTGCTTGCCTGCTGTGTCTATTGTGCTTAAGTGGTCTTGCAGGTTTTTAATGCTGTTGTGGAATAAAACCTGGTCATCTGCAAAAAGCAGTTCATTTGCTTCATTAGAATTTGCTGTTTTGTTTATATGGTCCATGTATGTAATAAAAAGTAGTGGGGATAATACACATCCCTGCTTTACTCCTGTGCTAATCACAAAGTCCTCCGTGTAACCTGCAGCTGTTCTTATAGTGCAACTGCTGTTATAGAGACTTCTACAAACGTTAATTAAATGTTGGCATACTCCATAAATTTTTAATGTTTCCCATAGTTTTTCTCTGTTTACTCGGTCAAATGCTTTCTCTTGATCTATGAAGGATATGTATACATTTTGGTTGTATTCTATTGACTTCTCTGCCAACTGTTTCAGAATAAATATTGCATCAGTACATCCTCTGTTTCTTCTAAAACCCATTTGTGTATTGCTAAGTTGTTGTTCTATTACATGTCTCAGTCTTTTCTCTACTATTTTTTTGCATATAGTTTTCCTGCATGGCTTAATATGACTATGACATAATAATAGTCTTGTATAATGCAACTTTAGTGTCTATGTTTACATTTTTGTTCTTGAAAATACGTGTCATCTGTCCTAGGATCTGGTATATTTTGTTGCATATATTTTTTATCTCTTTACTAGTTTTCCCTTAACTCGATATAATGCTTCCTAAGTCAACTCCTTTACCTGTTTATGGTGTTTATTATCGATAGAGATAGTAATATTATTTCGGTCTTTTCAATATTTTCGTGTTAAATTTTGACATGTTGTGTGGATCTGTTCATATGTTCTTGCAATTGTTCTTCTGATGTCAGTAGTAGTACTTGGTCGTCTGCAAAGAGTAGTTCGTTCAATTTGTCTTTTATGTTATCTTCTTCGTTTGTACTTGTTTTATTTACAAATGTGGTCGATATATGTTATCAAAAGAAGAGGGGATAGGACACATCCCTGGCGAACTCCTGATTGAATGTGGAACGTATATGACACTTCTGTATTTGTTTACTTCACATTGCCTATTAGTATAAATGCCCTTGCGTATGTTGATTAAATGTTCTGGTACTCCGTTTGATAGTGTTTTCCAAAGTTGTTGTCTGTCTACTCTGTCCAAAGCCTTTTCTTGGTCGACGAATTCGAGAACACAAGAGAAATATATTCTCTCCAGAGAAAATAAACAAACTTGCAGGTGGTCAAGAACTACTTTTGTGAAATGGTGTAAACTTGTTTAATTTGGACATGTAACGTGACACGTCTCACTTTCTGAATTTATTTTGCAAAGTACAGTAAAAGGGGGGGGGCGGTAAAAGAAAATCTATAAACGATAACATCAAGGAGTGATAAACGATAACATCAAGGAGTGATAAACGATAACATCAAGGAGTGATAACGATAACATCAAGGAGTGATTAACGATAATATCAAGGAGTGATTAACGATAATATCAAGGAGTGATTAACGATAACATCAAGGAGTGGTCTGAGGGTGATTCTTCTACACTCCTCTAAATGGCGGCAGATTGAGGTGATTTGAGGGGTTTTTGTGCAGATGTCTTCAGTGTGGCACCACTACGACACTAACGGGTTGTGGGTCGCATGTTTGATATGACTTGACTAACGGGTTGTGGGTCGCATGTTTGATATGACTTGACTAATGATCGATAACTGAGTATGAACAGTTGTTGACGAAATGATGAACAAGTCCTGGATGTTGAACAAGATCATCGCACTCTGATCTTTATGTAACAGTTGTAAGATCTTTATGTAACAGTTGTAAGATCTTTATGTAACAGATGTAAGATCTTTATGTAACAGTTGTAAGATCTTTATGTAACAGATGTAAGATCTTTATGTAACAGATGTAAGATCTTTATGTAACAGATGTAAGATCTTTATGTAACAAGTGTATAATCTTTATGTAACAGTTGTAAGATCTTTATGTAACAGATGTAAGATCTTTATGTAACAGATGTAAGATCTTTATGTGACAGTTGTATAATCTTTGATAGAGAAAACGACAGATAAAATCATGACATTACCGTGAACAGATTGAAAAAATGTATTCTTGAATTGATGGCTGTCTTTCATATTATATTCGTTTTCAGAATGTCCATCTTATTTGACTGGTAAAGATTGCGATTTTGAGTGCCAATGCAGTAAAGGGTGCTATGATAACGGTGAATGCTTTGCTGGTGGGTCTTGCACTAAAACTAGATTCGGTCCAGGATGTCAGTATTGTAAGTATCGTGCAAGTCAGAATGTATTAAGTGATTAAGTATTGTCCTAGTAAGAATGTATTAAGTGATTACGACAATTAAAACGTCGACATAACGCTTCTACGTTCTCTGGACTGTATCCTGCTGGAAATGTAGTAGAGTTGTTCTCTGAATATACATAAGGGTGATGCCAGTGGGAGTTTGAGAATGAGAACTTGAAGAAAGTCTGGCAAGTGATGTCAATATTGTTATAGAAAACATGTTACTTCATTAACAAGTAACTATGAAATATGCCAACCAGGGACGTAGATAATTCTTTAGTTAATATTATGGGGGATGGGTGGAAAAGGGGGTTTATCTAAAGAAAAAACCAGAACTTTATTGAATGATTGCTCAAATAATGTCAAATTTCAAACAATTATGCGACCTAACTCCGTAGCTGTTCAGCTCTTCTTCTGCCATATGAAATGATGACTTCTGGATAAAAACGGTGCAAGAATTTGCTTTCGCTATTGAGCTGATGTAGGGTTCTTCAATCTTACTAGATTGAAGGCCAAGACCAAAACTAAGACGGACAGTGTTCGCGAACTCTTGTTCGCCAACTATTGTGCAACAAGCGCTACCAGACTGAAAGACATGCAGGACAGCATGGCCCTTTTTTCTTTGGCCTGTGATACGTTCGGTCTCACCATCAACATCACGAAGAACATGGTAATGTACCAACCAGAGCCAGGTGTCTCCTACACAGAACACGTAATCACAGACAAGGGAACAAACAGTCAATACTGCCAATAAGTTTGTATACCTTGTCAACACCCTATCGTAAACTGCGACAACTGACGAGGATGATGCTCTGCGTATTGCTCGCGCCAGAGCGGTATTCTAGAGTCTTGGTACCAACGTCTGGACGTGTACCGCGCAATGGTTCTACCAACACTGCTTTATGCTGCGTCATCCTGGACTGTCTATGCGAGACACGCTCAACAACTTAATTCTTTCCACTTTCGGTGCCTACGAAACCTCATGGGAGTACGTTGGCAGGATTGAGTGCCAGACACGGAAATCCTTCAAAAGTCCCGTTTGAAAAGCATGCATGCTGTGCTGCCTAGGTCCCAACTCCGATGGACTGACCACATCGTCGTATGCCAGACATCCGCCTTCCAAAGAGATTATTCTATGGGGAGCTGTGTGAAGCTAAACGTTACAGCGGAGGGCAGAAAAAGCTCATCAAGGATCACATAAAAAACTCTCTCAAGCACTGCAGCATCGATCCTAGCTCCTGGGAGACTACAGTACTTGATCGCTCAGCCTGGCACACCCAGATCACTGCTGGCATTACTAAATTATAAAATAGAAAGAACACTGCGGACAATCCACAAGCGCAAGAAAGTGGAAGGACAAATCCGAAAATTCTCCTACCCCGAAATGTCTACACTCCTGCATGCACTGCAATAGAACTTTCCTGGCACAAATCGGAATCATCGGACATCTACGAACTCACAAACCAAATTAGACAATCAATAAATGTTTTGTTGTTTTTCTTATTGTTCATCACATTTCATGCTCATCTTCGTTTGCGAAGGAGGAACACCTTCAAATTTCAGTTTCATGCAGCATTTAACATGTATTTGTATATGATAGTCCCTATGTTTCATTGATCAACTATTGTGTATTTAGAGTTGTGTTAGACCCTATGCTTCATTGATCAACTATTGTGTATTTAGAGTTGTGTTAGACCCTATTATTCATTGATCAACTATTGTGTATTTAGAGTTGTGTTAGACCCTATGTTTCATTGATCAACTATTGTGTATTTAGAGTTGTGTTAGACCCTATTATTCATTGATCAACTATTGTGTATTTAGAGTTGTGTTAGACCCTATGTTTAATTGATCAACTATTGTGTATTTAGAGTTGTGTTAGACCCTATTATTCATTGATCAACTATTGTGTATTTAGAGTTGTGTTAGACCCTTTTATTCATTGATCAACTATTGTGTCTTTAGAGTTGTGTTAGACCCGTTTATTCATTGATCAACTATTGTGTATTTAGAGTTGTGTTAGACCCTATTATTCATTGATCAACTATTGTGTATTTAGAGTTTTGTTAGACCCTATTATTCATTGATCAACTATTGTGTATTTAGAGTTTTGTTAGACCCTATTATTCATTGATCAACTATTGTGTATTTAGAGTTGTGTTAGACCCTATTATTCATTGATCAACTATTGTGTATTTAGAGTTGTGTTAGACCCTATTATTCAATGATCAACTATTGTGTATTTAGAGTTGTGTTAGACCCTTTTATTCATTGATCAACTATTGTGTATTTAGAGTTGTGTTAGACCCTATTATTCATTGATCAACTATTGTGTATTTAGAGTTGTGTTAGACCCTATTATTCATTGATCAACTATTGTGTATTTAGAGTTGTGTTAGACCCTATTATTCATTGATCAACTATTGTGTATTTAGAGTTGTGTTAGACCCTATTATTCATTGATCAACTATTGTGTATTTAGAGTTGTGTTAGACCCTTTTATTCATTGATCAACTATTGTGTATTTAGAGTTGTGTTAGACCCTATTATTCATTGATCAACTATTGTGTATTTAGAGTTGTGTTAGACCCTATTATTCATTGATCAACTATTGTGTATTTAGAGTTGTGTTAGACCCTATTATTCATTGATCAACTATTGTGTATTTAGAGTTGTGTTAGACCCTATTATTCATTGATCAACTATTGTGTATTTAGAGTTGTGTTAGACCCTATTGTTCATTGATCAACTATTGTGTATTTAGAGTTGTGTTAGACCCTATGTTTCATTGATCAACTAGTGTGTATTTAGAGTTGTGTTAGACCCTATGTTTCTTTGATCAACTATTGTGTACTTAGAGTTGTGTTAGACCCTATTATTCATTGATCAACTATTGTGTCTTTAGAGTTGTGTTAGACCCTTTTATTCATTGATCAACTATTGTGTATTTAGAGTTGTGTTAGACCCTATGTTTATTTGATCAACTATTGTGTACTTAGAGTTGTGTTAGACCCTATTATTCATTGATCAACTATTGTGTCTTTAGAGTTGTGTTAGACTCTTTTATTCATTGATCAACTATTGTGTATTTAGAGTTGTGTTAGACCCTATTATTCATTGATCAACTATTGTGTATTTAGAGTTGTGTTAGACCCTATTATTCATTGATCAACTAATTGTGTATTTAGAGTTGTGTTAGACCCTATTATTCATTGATCAACTATTGTGTATTTAGAGTTGTGTTAGACCCTATTATTCATAGATCAACTATTGTGTATTTAGAGTTGTGTTAGACCCTATTATTCATTGATCAACTATTGTGTATTTAGAGTTGTGTTAGACCCTATTATTCATTGATCAACTATTGTGTATTTAGAGTTGTGTTAGACCCTATTATTCATTGATCAACTATTGTGTATTTAGAGTTGTGTTAGACCCTATGATTCATTGATCAACTATTGTGTATTTAGAGTTGTGTTAGACCCTATGTTTCATTGATCAACTATTGTGTATTTAGAGTTGTGTTAGACCCTATTATTCATTGATCAACTATTGTGTATTTAGAGTTGTGTTAGACCCTATGATTCATTGATCAACTATTGTGTATTTAGAGTTGTGTTAGACCCTATGTTTCATTGATCAACTATTGTGTATTTAGAGTTGTGTTAGACCCTATTATTCATTGATCAACTATTGTGTATTTAGAGTTGTGTTAGACCCTATTATTCATTGATCAACTATTGTGTATTTAGAGTTGTGTTAGACCCTATTATTCATTGATCAACTATTGTGTATTTAGAGTTGTGTTAGACCCTATTATTCATAGATCAACTATTGTGTATTTAGAGTTGTGTTAGACCCTATTATTCATTGATCAACTATTGTGTATTTAGAGTTGTGTTAGACCCTATTATTCATTGATCAACTATTGTGTATTTAGAGTTGTGTTAGACCCTATTATTCATTGATCAACTATTGTGTATTTAGAGTTGTGTTAGACCCTATGTTTCATTGATCAACTATTGTGTATGTAGATTTGTGTTAGACCCTACGTTTCATTGATCAACTATTGTGTATTTAGAGTTGTGTTAGACCCTATGTTTCATTGATCAACTATTGTGTATTTAGAGTTGTGTTAGACCTTATGTTTCATTGATCAACTATTGTGTATTTAGAGTTGTGTTAGACCCTATGTTTCATTGATCAACTATTGTGTATTTAGAGTTGTGTTAGACCCTATTATTCATTGATCAACTATTGTGTATTTAGAGTTGTGTTAGACCCTATGCTTCATTGATCAACTATTGTGTATTTAGAGTTGTGTTAGACCCTATGTTTCATTGATCAACTATTGTGTATTTAGAGTTGTGTTAGACCCTTTGTTTCATTGATCAACTATTGTTTATTGAGAGCTGTGTTATACCCTATGTTTAATTGATCAACTATTGTGTATTGAGAGTTGTGTTAGACCCTATTTTTCATTGATCAACTATTGTGTATTGAGAGTTGTGTTAGACCCTATGTTTCATTGATCAACTACTGTGTATGTAGAGTTGTGTTAGACCCTATTTTTCATTGATCAACTATTGTGTATTGAGAGTTGTGTTAGACCCTATGTTTCATTGATCAACTATTGTGTATTTAGAGTTGTGTTAGACCCTATTATTCATTGATCAACTATTGTATATTTAGAGTTGTGTTAGACCCTATTATTCATTGATCAACTATTGTGTATTTAGAGTTGTGTTAGACCCTATTATTCATTGATCAACTATTGTGTATTTAGAGTTGTGTTAGACCCTATTATTCATTGATCAACTATTGTGTATTTAGAGTTTTGTTAGACCCTATTATTTATTGATCAACTATTGTGTATTTAGAGTTGTGTTAGACCCTATTATTCATTGATCAACTATTGTGTATTTAGAGTTGTGTTAGACCCTATGTTTCATTGATCAACTATTGTGTATTTAGAGTTGTGTTAGACCCTATTATTCATTGATCAACTATTGTGTATTTAGAGTTGTGTTAGACCCTATTATTCATTGATCAACTATTGTGTATTTAGAGTTGTGTTAGACCCTATTATTCATTGATCAACTATTGTGTATTTAGAGTTGTGTTAGACCCTATTATTCATAGATCAACTATTGTGTATTTAGAGTTGTGTTAGACCCTATTATTCATTGATCAACTATTGTGTATTTAGAGTTGTGTTAGACCCTATTATTCATTGATCAACTATTGTGTATTTAGAGTTGTGTTAGACCCTATTATTCATTGATCAACTATTGTGTATTTAGAGTTGTGTTAGACCCTATGTTTCATTGATCAACTATTGTGTATGTAGATTTGTGTTAGACCCTACGTTTCATTGATCAACTATTGTGTATTTAGAGTTGTGTTAGACCCTATGTTTCATTGATCAACTATTGTATATTTAGAGTTGTGTTAGACCCTATTATTCTTTGATCAACTATTGTGTATTTAGAGTTGTGTTAGACCCTATTATTCATTGATCAACTATTGTGTATTTAGAGTTGTGTTAGACCCTATTATTCATTGATCAACTATTGTGTATTTAGAGTTGTGTTAGACCCTATTATTTATTGATCAACTATTGTGTATTTAGAGTTGTGTTAGACCCTATTATTCATTGATCAACTATTGTGTATTTAGAGTTGTGTTAGACCCTATTATTCATTGATCAACTATTGTGTATTTAGAGTTGTGTTAGACCCTATTATTCATTGATCAACTATTGTGTATTTAGAGTTGTGTTAGACCCTTTTATTCATTGATCAACTATTGTGTATTTAGAGATGTGTTAGATCCTATTATTCATTGATCAACTATTGTGTATTTAGAGTTGTGTTAGACCCTATTATTCATTGATCAACTATTGTGTATTTAGAGTTGTGTTAGACCCTATTATTCATTGATCAACTATTGTGTATTTAGAGTTGTGTTAGACCCTATTATTCATTGATCAACTATTGTGTATTTAGAGTTGTGTTAGACCCTATGTTTCATTGATCAACTATTGTGTATGTAGATTTGTGTTAGACCCTATGTTTCATTGATCAACTATTGTGTATTTAGAGTTGTGTTAGACCCTATGTTTCATTGATCAACTATTGTGTATTTAGAGTTGTGTTAGACCCTATGTTTCATTGATCAACTATTGTGTATTTAGAGTTGTGTTAGACCCTATGTTTCATTGATCAACTATTGTGTATTGAGAGATGTGTTAGACCCTATGTTTAATTGATCAACTATTGTGTATTGAGAGTTGTGTTAGACCCTATTATTCATTGATCAACTATTGTGTATTGAGAGTTGTGTTAGACCCTATGTTTCATTGATCAACTATTGTGTATTGAGAGTTGTGTTAGACCCTATGTTTCATTGATCAACTATTGTGTATTTAGAGTTGTGTTAGACCCTATGTTTCATTGATCAACTATTGTGTATTTAGAGTTGTGTTAGACCCTATGTTTCATTGATCAACTAATGTGTATGTAGATTTGTGTTAGACCCTATGTTTCATTGATCAACTATTGTGTATTTAGAGTTGTGTTAGACCCTATGTTTCATTGATCAACTATTGTGTATTTAGAGTTGTGTTAGACCCTATGTTTCATTGATCAACTATTGTGTATTTAGAGTTGTGTTAGACCCTATGTTTCATTGATCAACTATTGTGTATTTATAGTTGTGTTAGACCCTATGTTTCATTGATCAACTATTGTGTATTTAGAGTTGTGTTAGACCCTATGTTTCATTGATCAACTATTGTGTATTTAGAGTTGTGTTAGACCCTATGTTTCATTGATCAACTATTGTGTATTTAGATTTGTGTTAGACCCTATTATTCATTGATCAACTATTGTGTATTTAGAGTTGTGTTAGACCCTATTATTCATTGATCAACTATTGTGTATTTAGAGTTGTGTTAGACCCTATTATTCATTGATCAACTATTGTGTATTTAGAGTTGTGTTAGACCCTATTATTCATTGATCAACAATTGTGTATTTAGAGTTGTCTTAGACCCTATTATTTAATGATCGACTATTGTGTATTGAGAGTTGTGTTAGACCCTATGTTTCATTGATCAACTATTGTGTATTTAGAGTTGTGTTAGACCCTATGTTTCATTGATCAACTATTGTGTATTTAGAGTTGTGTTAGACCCTATGTTTCATTGATCAACTATTGTGTATTTAGAGTTGTGTTAGACCCTATGTTTCATTGATCAACTATTGTGTATTTAGAGTTGTGTTAGACCCTTTGTTTCATTGATCAACTATTGTGTATTTAGAGTTGTGTTAGACCCTATGTTTAATTGATCAACTATTGTGTATTTAGAGTTGTGTTAGACCCTATTATTCATTGATCAACTATTGTGTATTTAGAGTTGTGTTAGACCCTTTTATTCATTGATCAACTATTGTGTCTTTAGAGTTGTGTTAGACCCGTTTATTCATTGATCAACTATTGTGTATTTAGAGTTGTGTTAGACCCTATTATTCATTGATCAACTATTGTGTATTTAGAGTTTTGTTAGACCCTATTATTCATTGATCAACTATTGTGTATTTAGAGTTTTGTTAGACCCTATTATTCATTGATCAACTATTGTGTATTTAGAGTTGTGTTAGACCCTATTATTCATTGATCAACTATTGTGTATTTAGAGTTGTGTTAGACCCTATTATTCAATGATCAACTATTGTGTATTTAGAGTTGTGTTAGACCCTTTTATTCATTGATCAACTATTGTGTATTTAGAGTTGTGTTAGACCCTATTATTCATTGATCAACTATTGTGTATTTAGAGTTGTGTTAGACCCTATGTTTCATTGATCAACTATTGTGTATTTAGAGTTGTGTTAGACCCTATGTTTCATTGATCAACTATTGTGTATTTAGAGTTGTGTTAGACCCTATGTTTCATTGATCAACTATTGTGTATTTAGAGTTGTGTTAGACCCTATGTTTCATTGATCAACTATTGTGTATTTAGAGTTGTGTTAGACCCTATTATTCATTGATCAACTATTGTGTATTTAGAGTTGTGTTAGACCCTATTATTCATTGATCAACTATTGTGTATTTAGAGTTGTGTTAGACCCTATTATTCATTGATCAACTATTGTGTATTTAGAGTTGTGTTAGACCCTATTATTCATTGATCAACAATTGTGTATTTAGAGTTGTCTTAGACCCTATTATTTAATGATCGACTATTGTGTATTGAGAGTTGTGTTAGACCCTATGTTTCATTGATCAACTATTGTGTATTTAGAGTTGTGTTAGACCCTATGTTTCATTGATCAACTATTGTGTATTTAGAGTTGTGTTAGACCCTATGTTTAATTGATCAACTATTGTGTATTTAGAGTTGTGTTAGACCCTATGTTTCATTGATCAACTATTGTGTATTTAGAGTTGTGTTAGACCCTTTGTTTCATTGATCAACTATTGTGTATTTAGAGTTGTGTTAGACCCTATGTTTAATTGATCAACTATTGTGTATTTAGAGTTGTGTTAGACCCTATTATTCATTGATCAACTATTGTGTATTTAGAGTTGTGTTAGACCCTTTTATTCATTGATCAACTATTGTGTCTTTAGAGTTGTGTTAGACCCGTTTATTCATTGATCAACTATTGTGTATTTAGAGTTGTGTTAGACCCTATTATTCATTGATCAACTATTGTGTATTTAGAGTTTTGTTAGACCCTATTATTCATTGATCAACTATTGTGTATTTAGAGTTTTGTTAGACCCTATTATTCATTGATCAACTATTGTGTATTTAGAGTTGTGTTAGACCCTATTATTCATTGATCAACTATTGTGTATTTAGAGTTGTGTTAGACCCTATTATTCAATGATCAACTATTGTGTATTTAGAGTTGTGTTAGACCCTTTTATTCATTGATCAACTATTGTGTATTTAGAGTTGTGTTAGACCCTATTATTCATTGATCAACTATTGTGTATTTAGAGTTGTGTTAGACCCTATGTTTCATTGATCAACTATTGTGTATTTAGAGTTGTGTTAGACCCTATGTTTCATTGATCAACTATTGTGTATTTAGAGTTGTGTTAGACCCTATGTTTCATTGATCAACTATTGTGTATTTAGAGTTGTGTTAGACCCTATGTTTCATTGATCAACTATTGTGTATTTAGAGTTGTGTTAGACCCTATGTTTCATTGATCAACTATTGTGTATTTAGAGTTGTGTTAGACCCTATTATTCATTGATCAACTATTGTGTATTTAGAGTTGTGTTAGACCCTTTGTTTCATTGATCAACTATTGTGTATTTAGAGTTGTGTTAGACCCTATTATTCATTGATCAACTATTGTGTATTTAGAGTTGTGTTAGACCCTATTATTCATTGATCAACTATTGTGTATTTAGAGTTGTGTTAGACCCTATTATTCATTGATCAACTATTGTGTATTTAGAGTTGTGTTAGACCCTATTATTCATTGATCAACTATTGTGTATTTAGAGTTGTGTTAGACCCTATTGTTCATTGATCAACTATTGTGTATTTAGAGTTGTGTTAGACCCTATGTTTCATTGATCAACTAGTGTGTATTTAGAGTTGTGTTAGACCCTATGTTTCTTTGATCAACTATTGTGTACTTAGAGTTGTGTTAGACCCTATTATTCATTGATCAACTATTGTGTCTTTAGAGTTGTGTTAGACCCTTTTATTCATTGATCAACTATTGTGTATTTAGAGTTGTGTTAGACCCTATGTTTCTTTGATCAACTATTGTGTACTTAGAGTTGTGTTAGACCCTATTATTCATTGATCAACTATTGTGTCTTTAGAGTTGTGTTAGACCCTTTTATTCATTGATCAACTATTGTGTATTTAGAGTTGTGTTAGACCCTATTATTCATTGATCAACTATTGTGTATTTAGAGTTGTGTTAGACCCTATGTTTCATTGATCAACTATTGTGTATTTAGAGTTGTGTTAGACCCTTTTATTCATTGATCAACTATTGTGTATTTAGAGTTGTGTTAGACCCTATTATTCATTGATCAACTATTGTGTATTTAGAGTTGTGTTAGACCCTATTATTCATTGATCAACTATTGTGTATTTAGAGTTGTGTTAGACCCTATTATTCATTGATCAACTATTGTGTATTTAGAGTTGTGTTAGACCCTATGCTTCATTGATCAACTATTGTGTATTTAGAGTTGTGTTAGACCCTATTGTTCATTGATCAACTATTGTGTATTTAGAGTTGTGTTAGACCCTATGTTTCATTGATCAACTATTGTGTATTTAGAGTTGTGTTAGACCCTATGTTTCATTGATCAACTATTGTGTATTTAGAGTTGTGTTAGACCCTATGTTTCATTGATCAACTATTGTGTATTTAGAGTTGTGTTAGACCCTTTGTTTCATTGATCAACTATTGTGTATTTAGAGTTGTGTTAGACCCTATGTTTAATTGATCAACTATTGTGTATTTAGAGTTGTGTTAGACCCTATTATTCATTGATCAACTATTGTGTATTTAGAGTTGTGTTAGACCCTTTTATTCATTGATCAACTATTGTGTCTTTAGAGTTGTGTTAGACCCGTTTATTCATTGATAAACTATTGTGTATTTAGAGTTGTGTTAGACCCTATTATTCATTGATCAACTATTGTGTATTTAGAGTTTTGTTAGACCCTATTATTCATTGATCAACTATTGTGTATTTAGAGTTTTGTTAGACCCTATTATTCATTGATCAACTATTGTGTATTTAGAGTTGTGTTAGACCCTATTATTCATTGATCAACTATTGTGTATTTAGAGTTGTGTTAGACCCTATGTTTCATTGATCAACTATTGTGTATTTAGAGTTGTGTTAGACCCTATGTTTCATTGATCAACTATTGTGTATTTAGAGTTGTGTTAGACCCTTTGTTTCATTGATCAACTATTGTGTATTTAGAGTTGTGTTAGACCCTATGTTTAATTGATCAACTAATGTGTATTGAGAGTTGTGTTAGACCCTATTATTCATTGATAAACTATTGTGTATTTAGAGTTTTTTTAGACCCTATTATTCATTGATCAACTATTGTGTATTTAGAGTTTTGTTAGACCCTATTATTCATTGATCAACTATTGTGTATTTAGAGTTGTGCTAGACCCTATTATTCATTGATCAACTATTGTGTATTTAGAGTTGTGTTAGACCCTATTATTCATTGATCAACTATTGTGTATTTAGAGTTGTGTTAGACCTTTTTATTCATTGATCAACTATTGTGTCTTTAGAGTTGTGTTAGACCCTTTTATTCATTGATCAACTATTGTGTATTTAGAGTTGTGTTAGACCCTTTCATTGATCAACTATTGTGTATTTAGAGTTTTGTTAGACCCTATTATTCATTGATCAACTATTGTGTATTTAGAGTTTTGTTAGACCCTATTATTCATTGATCAACTATTGTGTATTTAGAGTTGTGTTAGACCCTATTATTCATTGATCAACTATTGTGTATTTAGAGTTGTGTTAGACCCTATTATTCATTGATGAACTATTGTATATTTAGAGTTGTGTTAGACCCTTTTATTCATTGATCAACTATTGTGTATTTAGAGTTGTGTTAGACCCTATTATTCATTGATCAACTATTGTGTATTTAGAGTTGTGTTAGACCCTATTATTCATTGATCAACTATTGTGTATTTAGAGTTGTGTTAGACCCTATTATTCATTGATCAACTATTGTGTATTTAGAGTTGTGTTAGACCCTATTATTCATTGATCAACTATTGTGTATTTAGAGTTGTGTTAGACCCTTTTATTCATTGATCAACTATTGTGTATTTAGAGTTGTGTTAGACCCTATTATTCATTTATCAACTATTGTGTATTTAGAGTTGTGTTAGACCCTATTATTCATTGATCAACTATTGTGTATTTAGAGTTGTGTTAGACCCTATTATTCATTGATCAACTATTGTGTATTTAGAGTTGTGTTAGACCCTATTATTCATTGATCAACTATTGTGTATTTAGAGTTGTGTTAGACCCTATTATTCATTGATCAACTATTGTGTATTTAGAGTTGTGTTAGACCCTATGTTTCATTGATCAACTATTGTGTATTTAGAGTTGTTTTAGACCCTATTATTCATTGATCAACTATTGTGTATTTAGAGTTGTGTTAGACCCTATGTTTCATTGATCAAATATTGTGTATTTAGAGTTGTGTTAGACCCTATGTTTCTTTGATCAACTATTGTGTACTTAGAGTTGTGTTAGACCCTATTATTCATTGATCAACTATTGTGTCTTTAGAGTTGTGTTAGACCCATTTATTCATTGATCAACTATTGTGTATTTAGAGTTGTGTTAGACACTATGTTTCTTAGATCAACTATTGTGTACTTAGAGTTGTGTTAGACCCTATTATTCATTGATCAACTATTGTGTATTTTGAGTTGTGTTAGACCCTATTATTCATTGATCAACTATTGTGTATTTAGAGTTGTGTTAGACCCTATTATTCATTGATCAACTATTGTGTATTTAGAGTTGTGTTAGACCCTATTATTCATTGATCAACTATTGTGTATTTAGAGTTGTGTTAGACCCTTTTATTCATTGATCAACTATTGTGTATTTAGAGTTGTGTTAGACCCTATTATTCATTGATCAACTATTGTGTATTTAGAGTTGTGTTAGACCCTATTATTCATTGATCAACTATTGTGTATTTAGAGTTGTGTTAGACCCTATTATTCATTGATCAACTATTGTGTATTTAGAGTTGTTTTAGACCCTATTATTCATTGATCAACTATTGTGTATTTAGAGTTGTGTTAGACCCTATTATTCATTGATCAACTATTGTGTATTTAGAGTTGTGTTAGACCCTATGTTTCATTGATCAACTATTGTGTATTTAGAGTTGTATTAGACCCTATTATTCATTGATCAACTATTGTGTATTTAGAGTTGTGTTAGACCCTATGTTTCATTGATCAACTAGTGTGTATTTAGAGTTGTGTTAGACCCTATGTTTCTTTGATCAACTATTGTGTACTTAGAGTTGTGTTAGACCCTATTATTCATTGATCAACTATTGTGTCTTTAGAGTTGTGTTAGACCCATTTATTCATTGATCAACTATTGTGTATTTAGAGTTGTGTTAGACCCTATGTTTCTTTGATCAACTATTGTGTACTTAGAGTTGTGTTAGACCCTATTATTCATTGATCAACTATTGTGTCTTTAGAGTTGTGTTAGACCCTTTTATTAATTGATCAACTATTGTGTATTTAGAGTTGTGTTAGACCCTATTATTCATTGATCAACTATTGTGTATTTAGAGTTGTGTTAGACCCTATGTTTCATTGATCAACTATTGTGTATTTAGAGTTGTGTTAGACCCTATATTTCTATGATCAACTATTGTGTACTTAGAGTTGTGTTAGACCCTATGTTTCATTGATCAACTATTGTGTATTTAGAGTTGTGTTAGACCATATGTTTCATTGATCAACTATTGTGTATTTAGAGTTGTGTTAGACCCTATGTTTCATTGATCAACTATTGTGTATTTAGAGTTGTGTTAGACCCTTTGTTTCATTGATCAACTATTGTGTATTGAGAGTTGTGTTAGACCCTATGTTTCATTGATCAACTATTGTGTATTTAGAGTTGTGTTAGACCCTATGTTTCATTGATCAACTATTGTGTATTTAGAGTTGTGTTAGACCCTATGATTCATTGATAAACGATTGTGTATTTAGAGTTTTGTTAGACCCTATTATTCATTGATCAACTATTGTGTATTTAGAGGTGTGTTAGACCCTATGTTTCATTGATCAACTATTGTGTATTTAGAGTTGTGTTAGACCCTATGATTCATTGATCAACTATTGTGTATTTAGAGTTGTGTTAGACCCTATGTTTCATTGATCAACTATTGTGTATTTAGAGTTGTGTTAGACCCTATTATTC
The DNA here is from genome assembly GCA_034231615.1 of Meghimatium bilineatum. NCBI lineage: Eukaryota > Metazoa > Mollusca > Gastropoda > Stylommatophora > Philomycidae > Meghimatium > Meghimatium bilineatum. The sequence continues at coordinate 24,239,409 of CM067302.1, forward strand.
ATTGATCAACTATTGTGTATTTAGAGTTGTGTTAGACCCTATTATTCATTGATCAACTATTGTGTATTTAGAGTTGTGTTAGACCCTATTATTCATAGATCAACTATTGTGTATTGAGAGTTGTGTTAGACCCTATTATTCATTGATCAACTATTGTGTATTTAGAGTTGTGTTATACCCATTTATTCATTGATCAACTATTGTGTATTTAGAGTTGTGTTAGACCCTATGTTTCTTTGATCAACTATTGTGTACTTAGAGTTGTGTTAGACCCTATTATTCATTGATCAACTATTGTGTCTTTAGAGTTGTGTTAGACCCTTTTATTCATTGATCAACTATTGTGTATTTAGAGTTGTGTTAGACCCTATTATTCATTGATCAACTATTGTGTATTTAGAGTTGTGTTAGACCCTATGTTTCATTGATCAACTATTGTGTATTTAGAGTTGTGTTAGACCCTATGTTTCATTGATCAACTATTGTGTATTTAGAGTTGTGTTAGACCCTATGTTTCATTGATCAACTATTGTGTATTTAGAGTTGTGTTAGACCCTATGCTTCATTGATCAACTATTGTGTATTTAGAGTTGTGTTAGACCCTATGTTTCATTGATCAACTATTGTGTATTTAGAGTTGTGTTAGACCCTTTGTTTCATTGATCAACTATTGTTTATTGAGAGCTGTGTTATACCCTATGTTTAATGGATCAACAATTGTGTATTGAGAGTTGTGTTAGACCCTATTTTTCATTGATCAACTATTGTGTATTGAGAGTTGTGTTAGACCCTATGTTTCATTGATCAACTATTGTGTATGTAGAGTTGTGTTAGACCCTATTTTTCATTGATCAACTATTGTGTATTGAGAGTTGTGTTAGACCCTATGTTTCATTGATCAACTATTGTGTATTTAGAGTTGTGTTAGACCCTATTATTCATTGATCAACTATTGTGTATTTAGAGTTGTGTTAGACCCTATTATTCATTGATCAACTATTGTATATTTAGAGTTGTGTTAGACCCTATTATTCATTGATCAACTATTGTGTATTTAGAGTTGTGTTAGACCCTATTATTCATTGATCAACTATTGTGTATTTAGAGTTGTGTTAGACCCTATTATTCATTGATCAACTATTGTGTATTTAGAGTTGTGTTAGACCCTATTATTTATTGATCAACTATTGTGTATTTAGAGTTGTGTTAGACCCTATTATTCATTGATCAACTATTGTGTATTTAGAGTTGTGTTAGACCCTATTATTCATTGATCAACTATTGTGTATTTAGAGTTGTGTTAGACCCTATTATTCATTGATCAACTATTGTGTATTTAGAGTTGTGTTAGACCCTTTTATTCATTGATCAACTATTGTGTATTTAGAGTTGTGTTAGATCCTATTATTCATTGATCAACTATTGTGTATTTAGAGTTGTGTTAGACCCTATTATTCATTGATCAACTATTGTGTATTTAGAGTTGTGTTAGACCCTATTATTCATTGATCAACTATTGTGTATTTAGAGTTGTGTTAGACCCTATTATTCATTGATCAACTATTGTGTATTTAGAGTTGTGTTAGACCCTATGTTTCATTGATCAACTATTGTGTATGTAGATTTGTGTTAGACCCTATGTTTCATTGATCAACTATTGTGTATTTAGAGTTGTGTTAGACCCTATGTTTCATTGATCAACTATTGTGTATTTAGAGTTGTGTTAGACCCTATGTTTCATTGATCAACTATTGTGTATTTAGAGTTGTGTTAGACCCTATGTTTCATTGATCAACTATTGTGTATTTAAAGTTGTGTTAGACCCTATGATTCATTGATCAACTATTGTGTATTTAGAGTTGTGTTAGACCCTATGTTTCATTGATCTACTATTGTGTATTTAGAGTTGTGTTGGACCCTATGTTTCATTGATCACCTATTGTGCATTTAGAGTTGTTAGACCCTATGATTCATTGATCAACTATTGTGTATTTAGAGTTGTGTTAGACCCTATTATTCATTGATCAACTATTGTGTATTTAGAGTTGTGTTATACCCTATTATTCATTGATCAACTATTGTGTATTTAGAGTTGTGTTAGACCCTATTATTCATAGATCAACTATTGTGTATTTAGAGTTGTGTTAGACCCTATTATTCATTGATCAACTATTGTGTATTTAGAGTTGTGTTAGACCCATTTATTCATTGATCAACTATTGTGTATTTAGAGTTGTGTTAGACCCAATGTTTCTTTGATCAACTATTGTGTACTTAGAGTTGTGTTAGACCCTATTATTCATTGATCAACTATTGTGTCTTTAGAGTTGTGTTAGACCCTTTTATTCATTGATCAACTATTGTGTATTTAGAGTTGTGTTAGACCCTATTATTCATTGATCAACTATTGTGTATTTAGAGTTGTGTTAGACCCTATGTTTCATTGATCAACTATTGTGTATTTAGAGTTGTGTTAGACCCTATGTTTCATTGATCAACTATTGTGTATTTAGAGTTGTGTTAGACCCTATGTTTCATTGATCAACTATTGTGTATTTAGAGTTGTGTTAGACCCTATGCTTCATTGATCAACTATTGTGTATTTAGAGTTGTGTTAGACCCTATGTTTCATTGATCAACTATTGTGTATTTAGAGTTGTGTTAGACCCTTTGTTTCATTGATCAACTATTGTTTATTGAGAGCTGTGTTATACCCTATGTTTAATGGATCAACAATTGTGTATTGAGAGTTGTGTTAGACCCTATTTTTCATTGATCAACTATTGTGTATTGAGAGTTGTGTTAGACCCTATGTTTCATTGATCAACTATTGTGTATGTAGAGTTGTGTTAGACCCTATTTTTCATTGATCAACTATTGTGTATTGAGAGTTGTGTTAGACCCTATGTTTCATTGATCAACTATTGTGTATTTAGAGTTGTGTTAGACCCTATTATTCATTGATCAACTATTGTGTATTTAGAGTTGTGTTAGACCCTATTATTCATTGATCAACTATTGTATATTTAGAGTTGTGTTAGACCCTATTATTCATTGATCAACTATTGTGTATTTAGAGTTGTGTTAGACCCTATTATTCATTGATCAACTATTGTGTATTTAGAGTTGTGTTAGACCCTATTATTCATTGATCAACTATTGTGTATTTAGAGTTGTGTTAGACCCTATTATTTATTGATCAACTATTGTGTATTTAGAGTTGTGTTAGACCCTATGTTTCATTGATCAACTATTGTGTATTTAGAGTTGTGTTAGACCCTATGATTCATTGATCAACTATTGTGTATTTAGAGTTGTGTTAGACCCTATGTTTCATTGATCTACTATTGTGTATTTAGAGTTGTGTTGGACCCTATGTTTCATTGATCAACTATTGTGCATTTAGAGTTGTTAGACCCTATGATTCATTGATCAACTATTGTGTATTTATAGTTGTGTTAGACCCTATGTTTCATTGATCAACTATTGTGTATTTAGAGTTGTGTTAGACCCTATGTTTCATTGATCAACTATTGTGTATTTAGAGTTGTGTTAGACCCTATGTTTCATTGATCAACTATTGTGTATTTAGAGTTGTGTTAGACCCTATGTTTCATTGATCAACTATTGTGTATTTAGAGTTGTGTTAGACCCTATGATTCATTGATCAACTATTGTGTATTTAGAGTTGTGTTAGACCCTATGTTTCATTGATCTACTATTGTGTATTTAGAGTTGTGTTGGACCCTATGTTTCATTGATCAACTATTGTGCATTTAGAGTTGTTAGACCCTATGATTCATTGATCAACTATTGTGTATTTAGAGTTGTGTTAGACCCTATTATTCATTGATCAACTATTGTGTATTTAGAGTTGTGTTAGACCCTATTATTCATAGATCAACTATTGTGTATTTAGAGTTGTGTTAGACCATATTATTCATTGATCAACTATTGTGTATTTAGAGTTGTGTTAGACCCATTTATTCATTGATCAACTATTGTGTATTTAGAGTTGTGTTAGACCCTATGTTTCTTTGATCAACTATTGTGTACTTAGAGTTGTGTTAGACCCTATTATTCATTGATCAACTATTGTGTCTTTAGAGTTGTGTTAGACCCTTTTATTCATTGATCAACTATTGTGTATTTAGAGTTGTGTTAGACCCTATTATTCATTGATCAACTATTGTGTATTTAGAGTTGTGTTAGACCCTATGTTTCATTGATCAACTATTGTGTATTTAGAGTTGTGTTAGACCCTATGTTTCATTGATCAACTATTGTGTATTTAGAGTTGTGTTAGACCCTATGTTTCATTGATCAACTATTGTGTATTTAGAGTTGTGTTAGACCCTATGCTTCATTGATCAACTATTGTGTATTTAGAGTTGTGTTAGACCCTATGTTTCATTGATCAACTATTGTGTATTTAGAGTTGTGTTAGACCCTTTGTTTCATTGATCAACTATTGTTTATTGAGAGCTGTGTTATACCCTATGTTTAATGGATCAACAATTGTGTATTGAGAGTTGTGTTAGACCCTATTTTTCATTGATCAACTATTGTGTATTGAGAGTTGTGTTAGACCCTATGTTTCATTGATCAACTATTGTGTATGTAGAGTTGTGTTAGACCCTATTTTTCATTGATCAACTATTGTGTATTGAGAGTTGTGTTAGACCCTATGTTTCATTGATCAACTATTGTGTATTTAGAGTTGTGTTAGACCCTATTATTCATTGATCAACTATTGTGTATTTAGAGTTGTGTTAGACCCTATGATTCATTGATCAACTATTGTATATTTAGAGTTGTGTTAGACCCTATTATTCATTGATCAACTATTGTGTATTTAGAGTTGTGTTAGACCCTATTATTCATTGATCAACTATTGTGTATTTAGAGTTGTGTTAGACCCTATTATTCATTGATCAACTATTGTGTATTTAGAGTTGTGTTAGACCCTATTATTTATTGATCAACTATTGTGTATTTAGAGTTGTGTTAGACCCTATTATTCATTGATCAACTATTGTGTATTTAGAGTTGTGTTAGACCCTATTATTCATTGATCAACTATTGTGTATTTAGAGTTGTGTTAGACCCTATTATTCATTGATCAACTATTGTGTATTTAGAGTTGTGTTAGACCCTTTTATTCATTGATCAACTATTGTGTATTTAGAGTTGTGTTAGATCCTATTATTCATTGATCAACTATTGTGTATTTAGAGTTGTGTTAGACCCTATTATTCATTGATCAACTATTGTGTATTTAGAGTTGTGTTAGACCCTATTATTCATTGATCAACTATTGTGTATTTAGAGTTGTGTTAGACCCTATTATTCATTGATCAACTATTGTGTATTTAGAGTTGTGCTAGACCCTATGTTTCATTGATCAACTATTGTGTATGTAGATTTGTGTTAGACCCTATGTTTCATTGATCAACTATTGTGTATTTAGAGTTGTGTTAGACCCTATGTTTCATTGATCAACTATTGTGTATTTAGAGTTGTGTTAGACCCTATGTTTCATTGATCAACTATTGTGTATTTAGAGTTGTGTTAGACCCTATGTTTCATTGATCAACTATTGTGTATTGAGAGTTGTGTTAGACCCTATGTTTAATTGATCAACTATTGTGTATTGAGAGTTGTGTTAGACCCTATTATTCATTGATCAACTATTGTGTATTGAGAGTTGTATTAGACCCTATGTTTCATTGATCAACTATTGTGTATTGAGAGTTGTTAGACCCTATGTTTCATTGATCAACTATTGTGTATTTAGAGTTGTGTTAGACCCTATGTTTCATTGATCAACTATTGTGTATTTAGAGTTGTGTTAGACCCTATGATTCATTGATCAACTATTGTGTATTTAGAGTTGTGTTAGACCCTATGTTTCATTGATCTACTATTGTGTATTTAGAGTTGTGTTGGACCCTATGTTTCATTGATCAACTATTGTGCATTTAGAGTTGTTAGACCCTATGATTCATTGATCAACTATTGTGTATTTATAGTTGTGTTAGACCCTATGTTTCATTGATCAACTATTGTGTATTTAGAGTTGTGTTAGACCCTATGTTTCATTGATCAACTATTGTGTATTGAGAGTTGTGTTAGACCCTATGTTTCATTGATCAACTATTGTGTATTTAGAGTTGTGTTAGACCCTATGTTTCATTGATCAACTATTGTGTATTTAGAGTTGTGTTAGACCCTATGATTCATTGATCAACTATTGTGTATTTAGAGTTGTGTTAGACCCTATGTTTCATTGATCTACTATTGTGTATTTAGAGTTGTGTTGGACCCTATGTTTCATTGATCAACTATTGTGCATTTAGAGTTGTTAGACCCTATGATTCATTGATCAACTATTGTGTATTTAGAGTTGTGTTAGACCCTATGTTTCATTGATCAACTATAGTGTATTTAGAGTTGTGTTAGACCCTATGTTTCATTGATCAACTATTGTGTATTTAGAGTTGTGTTAGACCCTATGTTTCTTTGATCAACTATTGTGTACTTAGAGTTGTGTTAGACCCTATTATTCATTGATCAACTATTGTGTCTTTAGAGTTGTGTTAGACCCATTTATTCATTGATCAACTATTGTGTATTTAGAGTTGTGTTAGACACTATGTTTCTTAGATCAACTATTGTGTACTTAGAGATGTGTTAGACCCTATTATTCATTGATCAACTATTGTGTATTTAGAGTTGTGTTAGACCCTATTATTCATTGATCAACTATTGTGTATTTAGAGTTGTGTTAGACCCTATTATTCATTGATCAACTATTGTGTATTTAGAGTTGTGTTAGACCCTATTATTCATTGATCAACTATTGTGTATTTAGAGTTGTGTTAGACCCTTTTATTCATTGATCAACTATTGTGTATTTAGAGTTGTGTTAGACCCTATTATTCATTGATCAACTATTGTGTATTTAGAGTTGTGTTAGACCCTATTATTCATTGATCAACTATTGTGTATTTAGAGTTGTGTTAGACCCTATTATTCATTGATCAACTATTGTGTATTTAGAGTTGTGTTAGACCCTATTATTCATTGATCAACTATTGTGTATTTAGAGTTGTGTTAGACCCTATTATTCATTGATCAACTATTGTGTATTTAGAGTTGTGTTAGACCCTATGTTTCATTGATCAACTATTGTGTATTTAGAGTTGTGTTAGACCCTATTATTCATTGATCAACTATTGTGTATTTAGAGTTGTGTTAGACCCTATGTTTAATTGATCAACTAGTGTGTATTTAGAGTTGTGTTAGACCCTATGTTTCTTTGATCAACTATTGTGTACTTAGAGTTGTGTTAGACCCTATTATTCATTGATCAACTATTGTGTCTTTAGAGTTGTGTTAGACCCATTTATTCATTGATCAACTATTGTGTATTTAGAGTTGTGTTAGACCCTATGTTTCTTTGATCAACTATTGTGTACTTAGAGTTGTGTTAGACCCTATTATTCATTGATCAACTATTGTGTCTTTAGAGTTGTGTTAGACCCTTTTATTAATTGATCAACTATTGTGTATTTAGAGTTGTGTTAGACCCTATTATTCATTGATCAACTATTGTGTATTTAGAGTTGTGTTAGAGCCTATGTTTCATTGATCAACTATTGTGTATTTAGAGTTGTGTTAGACCCTATATTTCTATGATCAACTATTGTGTACTTAGAGTTGTGTTAGACCCTATGTTTCATTGATCAACTATTGTGTATTTAGAGTTGTGTTAGACCATATGTTTCATTGATCAACTATTGTGTATTTAGAGTTGTGTTAGACCCTATGTTTCATTGATCAACTATTGTGTATTTAGAGTTGTGTTAGACCCTTTGTTTCATTGATCAACTATTGTGTATTGAGAGTTGTGTTAGACCCTATGTTTAATTGATCAACTATTGTGTATTGAGAGTTGTGTTAGACCCTATTTTTCATTGATCAACTATTGTGTATTGAGAGTTGTGTTAGACCCTATGTTTCATTGATCAACTATTGTGTATTTAGTGTTGTGTTAGACCCTATGTTTCATTGATCAACTATTGTGTATTTAGAGTTGTGTTAGACCCTATGATTCATTGATAAACGATTGTGTATTTAGAGTTTTGTTAGACCCTATTATTCATTGATCAACTATTGTGTATTTAGAGGTGTGTTAGACCCTATGTTTCATTGATCAACTATTGTGTATTTAGAGTTGTGTTAGACCCTATGATTCATTGATCAACTATTGTGTATTTAGAGTTGTGTTAGACCCTATGTTTCATTGATCAACTATTGTGTATTTAGAGTTGTGTTAGACCCTATTATTCATTGATCAACTATTGTGTATTTAGAGTTGTGTTAGACCCTATTATGCATTGATCAACTATTGTGTATTTAGAGTTGTGTTAGACCCTATTATTCATTGATCAACTATTGTGTATTTAGAGTTGTGTTAGACCCTATTATTCATAGATCAACTATTGTGTATTTAGAGTTGTGTTAGACCCTATTATTCATTGATCAACTATTGTGTATTTAGAGTTGTGTTAGACCCATTTATTCATTGATCAACTATTGTGTATTTAGAGTTGTGTTAGACCCTATGTTTCTTTGATCAACTATTGTGTACTTAGAGTTGTGTTAGACCCTATTATTCATTGATCAACTATTGTGTCTTTAGAGTTGTGTTAGACCCTATTATTCATTGATCAACTATTGTGTATTTAGAGTTGTGTTAGACCCTATGTTTCATTGATCAACTATTGTGTATTTGGAGTTTTGTTAGACCCTATGTTTCATTGATCAACTATTGTGTATTTAGAATTGTGTTAGACCCTATGTTTCATTGATCAACTATTGTGTATTTAGAGTTGTGTTAGACCCTATTATTCATTGATCAACTATTGTGTATTTAGAGTTGTGTTAGACCCTATTATTCATTGATCAACTATTGTGTATTTAGAGTTGTGTTAGACCCTATTATTCATTGATCAACTATTGTGTATTTAGAGTTGTGTTAGACCCTATGTTTCATTGATCAACTATTGTGCATTTAGAGTTGTGTTAGACCCTATGTTTCATTGATCAACTATTGTGCATTTAGAGTTGTGTTAGACCCTATGTTTCATTGATCAACTATTGTGTATTTGGAGTTTTGTTAGACCCTATGTTTAATTGATCGACTATTGTGTATTTGGTGATGTGGTAATGTTCTAATGGAAATTACTTCATTTATTCTAATGGAAATTACTTCATTTATTCTAATGGAAATTACTTCATTTATTCTAATGGAAATTACTTCATTTATTCTAATGGAAATTATTTTATCTGTTTTAATGTAAACTAATGCTTTTATTTAAATGCAAAGTATTTAATATGTTTTAAAGGAAACTAATTCATGTGCGTTGTTGTTTAGTGGATCTAACTGCCAAAGACAATGGTCCTGGTATCCCGGGTTTTACAAGTGATAAGAACCCTCGCTCATGTAACGGGAAAAGCAATGCGGCTGCAGTGGTCTTAACTTTTAAGGTGGCTTATAAATTCACATGGATGAGGATAGTAATCAAGAATCCAGGTAAGATGTATGTGTGTAAGATGTATGTGTGTACGATGTATGCGTGTACGATGTATGCGTGTACGATGTATGCGGGTACGATGTATGCGGGTACGATGTATGCGTGTAAGATGTATGCGTGTAAGATGTATGCGTGTAAGATGTATGCGTGTAAGATGTATGCGTGTAAGATGTATGCGTGTAAGATGTATGCGTGTAAGATGTATGCGTGTAAGATGTATGCGTGTAAGATGTATGCGTGTAAGATGTATGCGTGTAAGATGTATGCGTGTAAGATGTATGCGTGTAAGATGTATGCGTGTAAAATGTATGTGTGTAAGATGTGTGTGTAAGATGTATGTGTGTAAGATGTATGTGTGTAAGATGTATGCGTGTAAGATGTATGTGTGTAAGATGTATGTGTGTAAGATGTATGTGTGTAAGATGTATGTGTGTAAGATGTATGTGTGTAAGATGTATGCGTGTAAGATGTATGTGTGTAAGATGTATGTGTGTAAGATGTATGTGTGTAAGATGTATGCGTGTAAGATGTATGTGTGTAAGATGTATGTGTGTAAGATGTATGTGTGTAAGATGTATGTGTGTAAGATGTATGCGTGTAAGATGTATGTGTGTAAGATGTATGCGTGTAAGATGTATGTGTGTAAGATGTATGTGTGTAAGATGTATGTGTGTAAGATGTATGCGTGTAAGATGTATGTGTGTAAGATGTATGTGTGTAAGATGTATGCGTGTAAGATGTATGTGTGTAAGATGTATGTGTGTAAGATGTATGTGTGTAAGATGTATGTGTGTAAGATGTATGCGTGTAAGATGTATGTGTGTAAGATGTATGTGTGTAAGATGTATGCGTGTAAGATGTATGTGTGTAAGATGTATGTGTGTAAGATGTATGTGTGTAAGATGTATGTGTGTAAGATGTATGTGTGTAAGATGTATGTGTGTAAGATGTATCTTGCTATCTTCATTACTTCGGTATTTTCTGTGTTTATCTTCGTGTTAATCATTTGATAAGGTGATGCATTCAGAGATTATAAAACTGCTAGAAAATATGAACGTTGATGGGAAATATCTAAGAATAGTAATAAATATTGGAAACATACGGCTGCGATGAGAGTTAACAAAATATCTATTGGAAACATACGGCTGCGATGAGAGTTAACAAAATATATGTTGGAAACATACGGCTGCGATGAGAGTTAACAAAATATCTATTGGAAACATACGGCTGCGATGAGAGTTAACAAAATATCTATTGGAAACATACGGCTGCGATGAGAGTTAACAAAATATATATTGGAAACATACGGCTGCGATGAGAGTTAACAAAATATCTATTGGAAACATACGGCTGCGATGAGAGTTAACAAAATATCTATTGGAAACATACGGCTGCGATGAGAGTTAACAAAATATCTATTGGAAACATACGGCTGCGATGAGAGTTAAAATATCTATTGGAAACAAACGGCTGTGATGAGAGTTAACAAAATATCTATTGGAAACAAACGGCTGCGATGAGAGTTAACAACACTATATGTAGATTTCAAAAGATAGAAATGGGTGTCAGGCAAGTTTGTGTAATGTCACCGGACCTTTTCTCCGTGTATACAGAATACATTATGCGAAATATAGAAGATATGCCAGGAATACAAGTGGGAGGATACAATATAATTAACTTGAGATATGCTGCCGACAGAGTACTGATCGCAGGAAGTGAACATAAACTACAATGCATGTTAGATAAAGTAGTGAAAGAAAGTGAAAACAAAGGCCTCAGTTTAAACAAGAAGAAAACAGAAATAATGGTTGTATCGAAGAGACATACACCACCAAGATGCAACATAATAATTAATAACACAAAATTAACCCAAGTTGAAAAAGTGAAATATCTTGGCACCCTGTTAACATCAGAAGGTAGATGCTCAAGTGAGATAAAGAACCGAACAGCACAAGCCAAATCACCATTCCAAAACATGAGAACCATTTTTTGCAATGGAAAACTATCAATGCACACCCGAATTCGAGCACTGAGATGTTATGTCGAACCAATTCTTGTTTATGGACGTGAAGCATGGACTTTAAACAGAAATATTCAAAGCGGATTAGAGGCTACAGAAATGTGGTTTCTGAGAAGAATGATGAAAATACCATGGACAGCCAAGAAAACTAATGCAGAGGTTCTTGTTGATGCTGACGTAAAAAGATCAATCATATCAAACATTAGAGGCAGACAGTCAAGGTTTCTAGGGCAGGTGCTGAGAAGGACACAGCTTGAACACTTAATAACCACTGGAAATATCAAGGGGAGAAGAGACAGGGGACAACAAAGAGAAAAGTTACTAGATGGACTTGTATTGTGGCACGGTAGAAGTTCACTAACCGAGCTTATTGACAACACAGAAAACAGAAAGTCGCGGAGAAGCATGAACGCCCACGCCATTCGGCATTGCACTTGATTTAATTATTAAATGTTTGGCATGTTGATGTAATCTGTCTATTTGTCTTTGTAGTTGCTCTTCTGATGATGTTACTAGTTCTTGGTCGTCTGCAAATAGCAATTCGTTTAAGTTAATTGTTTTCTTCCGTGATCTGTGCTACTTTGCAGATATGATGTATGTATGTTAATATCAATAGGGGGATAGTACACATCCCTAACTCACTCCCTGAGTAGATTAAAAAATAATCGGATGTGCCTGCGATGGTTCTTACTGCGCATTGACTATTGTCGTATCTGCTCTGACATAGGCTTATCAGATGTTGTAGAGCTCCACATGTCTGTAGTTGTATCTATAGTTGTCCTCTATTCACAAGCTTTCTCTTGGTCAACGAAAGCCAAACATAAATCTTGGTTATGTTCCTTCACTCTTTCTGCAAGTTGTTTGATGGCGAAGATTGCACCTGTATTTTTCTTCTAAAGTACATTTGCGTGTTTTTGAGCTGTGGTTCTATATATATGTGCGCATTCTCTTCTCTAGTATCTTGCAAAACATTTTTTCCTATGTGGCTTAAGAGTGATATGCTTCTATACTTAGTGCAGTCCCTCTTACTGCCTTTTTTCTTCTAGATGGGAACAATCACCGCTGTATTCCACTCTTCTGGTGTCTATTGTGTCCTCCATATCACATTGAACAGTCTGTCTAGCCCCTTTTTACCTGTCACTGTGAGCATTTTTATTAGTTCTATAGGTGTGCCGTCTATTCCTGGTGCGTTGTTGTTTAGTGCATGTTTAACTGCGTCTTCAATTTCGGATTTCATTATGTATGGTTCTGTAACGGTAAGCCTTCCAACTCTACAAATACACGACACCAATGTAAACGGATCTTCTAACGATGATACTCTCGAAGTGTCACAGAAAGGTCAAACTGAAGTCCAAATAAATGGATCACCGTTAATGAGAAAGTGAAGAAAGAATAACTCCTGAAAACATCTCAATTGAATGGCTGGCCCGTGATCGTATCTAAGAATCAGATTATATCAGTACTTCGTATAAGGGGTTGTGTTATCAGATACTCTAGTAGAACCAACAATAACAATACACAGTTGTTACACAACGAACAGAGTCTTACTCCTGACTTTTCAGGCAAATTGTCGTTGTTTATTATCTAGAACTCACAACAGCAGTATGTGTATATTGGCATTAGCATTTAGTTCATACATAAACACATTAATGATAGTCTTGTCATAACATGGTAATATATATATACTACTGACCTATACAGATACCAGTTACCTTTGTTAACCTCATGGACAGGCGGGTAGCTAGTGAACACCCTGAATAAATATATATGCTCACACACTTGTGTACATTGTTTCTAGTCCAAAGATTAGGCCTTCGTACGTTCAGGTTAAAGGAAGCAAACGTAAAATATCGTCTGTTATATCTTGTGACTGTCCGTTAATCTTCTTGTTGTTGGATTGAGGATGAAGACAAGTTGTGTTCCAGGTCTTCAGTTTTGGTGTACGAAATACGATTCTGTCAGTTGTGGTCGGTGTCACAGATAAATAAGGAAACTTCGTTGATGAGAGTTTTAGGTCCTACCCTCCTGTAGTTGTTAAAGGTGATCACATTGTTCTTCCAGAAACGATTGCTGTAACATGGGTACGTCCCAGTTCTAACTTAAATCTGTCAGTGTAAACTTCTTAGGGTAAAAGTGGGTTAAACACTATAATCGAGAACACACCCTGTTCTGATGCTAGAGTGAAAGGTTTTGTTGAATACACAAGCCAATCCACTTCAACTTCTTACAACATATTACAAACTTTTCATTCCTATCATATGCCTCATTCTGTGGATAGTAACAACCCTGAACATTCAGGTTATACGTATTTACAAGTTCTCAATTCACATCAGGCTTGTCACTTCGTGAACATTATGTTCTGACCTGTTTCTCATTCAAAGTAGTGGCAACCTTGTAAATTATACGTCAATTTGAAATACTAGTCGATCTATTTAACTGGTCTCAATCTATTACTTTCGATTCCAGAATTCTAAGATTATCTGACGTTTCTTTACTAACCCTATGGCAACCTTGTGGCAAAACAGTTGTGGAATGTAAACAACACTAATTATAGACTGTCTAAGAATTCCTTCCTACTCTGGTCTCACAGACTATTCGTTAGATTTCACTATATACCATCATCTAAACGTATATTGTTAACCACACACTAGTTTGTCAACTACTCTCGATTGTCAGTTCATTCTTTGTTTCCAACATATCATTTCTTGTTCGTCCTCTCGTTATCAGTTGTTAGATTCGTCAGTCTTGATTTAAAATAATTGTGTGGTCATCTCTTTGTTGTCGTCTGATTTGCCTATGTATTATAAACGTACCGGCTATTTTCATTAGTTGAACTAAAGAGAAGCCATTGGTAAATAGCTCTAACTTCTTTGTTAACAATTGTCTATCCTGTCCGTCCGAGAGCGAAGAAGAGAATGTCTTAATTATTCTTCCCAACTGTCCTAAGTTACTTCAAGCGCTCAACTCACGTCAGGCAAATTCACGAGAAAATCTCATGATTGTGAGTATGAATCTTCCTTACATGAATCCAAATTCATATTCGGCTGAACAATGTTTACAATTTTCCGTACATCTAATACTATCTTAAAATCATTTAACTTAAATCTCCTGTCTCTACTCAATACTCAAAATAAACAAACACGCTTTTTTCTGTCTGATCTGTGTTAGCCCAACCATAATATTTCTGGTTACAAAAGGACAGATTATCCGTTAAGATAAATCCAAAGGGAGTTAACCTAACCATTGTATGTTTTTATATCCATGGGCCTAAATTCATGGTCCGTCCATCTTCATACAAATAGTGGATTGTCTGTCTTTGATTACAATAATTTATATGTGACTGTTACAGTTCTATGTCTTCTTCTATTGTATTTATTGTTGTAATCACTTCTCATTCCTTTAAGTTTAACAGTTGTTTGAAGTAATTTTTTCCATCTTTCCATGATTTCTTGGAAATTCCTACCAACTATTGACCATATATAACTCAAAATTCCCAAACATACTCGAAATATTGACCAACTATTGACCATATATAACTCAAATATCACAAACATATTCTAACTATTGACCATTCAAAAGTGAAATATAAATAGCGGGAAGTAAGTAAAAATTAATTCTAGAACAGTTTGA
Organism: Meghimatium bilineatum; assembly: GCA_034231615.1. NCBI lineage: Eukaryota > Metazoa > Mollusca > Gastropoda > Stylommatophora > Philomycidae > Meghimatium > Meghimatium bilineatum. The sequence continues at coordinate 24,254,661 of CM067302.1, forward strand.
GATAACTTCGCAAAGAAAGGAGCAGATAATTAGTAAAAATATTACATCATTAACATTGCTAGATTATATACTCAGCGAGGATGACTAACTCCAGCCTAGGGAGTGATCACAAGCAGAGTAATGTCCCCTGTCCCTCGTAACTCCAGCCTGGGGAGCGATCGCAAGCAGAGTAATGTCCCCTGTCCCTCGTAACTCCAGCCTAGGGAGCGATTGCTAGTCGAATAATGTCATCGTGCCCCCTGTCCCTCGTAACGTGGGGGGTGGGGGTCCTGCAAGGGACGCATTATCATCGTATACATAAGTTAAGTAACCCATAGCATTTATTAATACCGTAGGGGTGTGAGATGTTAGCGATCTCACATTTCACAGGCTCTGCAAATGAGGGCGGTAGCCATCTCCTCTCCCTCGCAGTCTTTACTTCCCGGATTAATCCGGTACCCATTTAAGGCTGGGTCGACCTGGGAGCCGTTGCAATCTGAAAACATTTCCGACTCAACTGGGGAATGAACCCAGGCCCACTCATATGCGAAGCCAGTGCGCTAACCACTACGCTAACGCGGCTCCCATCGTATACATATATGCATATGAACATTTATGTAAACATTTGTACGAATATTTATACTAACAATTTATGTAAACATTTGTACGAAAATTTATACTAACAATTTATGTAAACATTTGTACGAATATTTATACTAACAATTTATGTAAACATTTGTACGAATAGTTATACAAACAATTTATGTAAAAAATGTGTACGAATATTTATGCCAACAATTTATGTAAACATTTGTACGAACATTACGTAGACATTTATACACATATTTTGGAAACATTTATACAATTATTTATGGGATCATTTATGCAAACATTTATACAAACATTTATACAATAATTTATACAAATATACATTTATGTTAACATTTATATGAACTTTAATACCATAATTTATACTTATACAAACACATATACAAACATTTATACAAAAATTTATAGGAGCACTTATATAAATATTTATACAATCATTTGTTAGAATACTCGTACAAATATGTATACACTAATTTATCGGAACACTTATTAAAAAAAGGTATACAATCATTCGTAGGAATATTTATTCAATCATGTATACAATAATTTATTGGAACACATAAACAAATATTTATACAATCATTTATTGGAACACTTACACAAACGTTTATACAACCGTTTTTAGAAACAAACATTTATAAAAACGTGTATACAAACATTTATACATTTATTTATATAAACAAAAATATATACAAACATGTATACAAACATTTATACATTATGTATATAATCATGTACACAAAACATTTATGTGAACATTATGTTGTCAACTTGGTGACATGTTCATGTGATCCTACAGATTTTATTTACAATTTTACCACGACTTTCAATGACGGCGATGTTTGTTGGAATGAGAAAAAGTATTTAGTCAACAATGTGACAGTGGACGTAACCTGTGATATTACGTTTGAGATGAAGAGAGTAAGCATCACGGGACTGGTTGCTCCGCATATATGTGACGTTCACGTCAGCGGAGGTAAGACATATATATATATGATCAACATATACACATTAACTCCTCATACACCGAGAAATATCAAATATATGACAGCCAAAAATGTATGGAGACAAACATAAATATGCCTACGATACGGACATAAAATACAGAGGTCGTGGTGATTGGATTATCAGAACCGCGACGTCTACATTTTATGGTTGTAAGGCTCTGATATAACCAAATTGGACTATGGTCCTCGGTTGAAAGCAACGTACGTCACCATAAGAGGTATATTTTACTTCCTCTGTTCGCTTCATGCCTGTCAGGGGTAGAGGTAAAGAAGTTATTTGAAGATGGCTTTACACCTGGCAGCGTCAGGGGGTAGATGGGTTCTCTGAATATGACTTTATACCTCGCAGCGTCAGGGGGTAGATGGGTTCTCTGAATATGGCTTTATACCTCGCAGCGTCAGGGGGTAGATGGGTTCTCTGAATATGACTTTGTACCTAGCAGCGTCAGGGGGTAGATGGGTTCTCTGGATATGACTTTATACCTCGCAGCGTCAGGGGGTAGATGGATTCTCTGAATATGACTTTATACCTCGCAGCGTCAGGGGGTAGATGGGTTCTCTGAATATGGCTTTGTACCTAGCAGCGTCAGAGGGTAGATGGGTTCTCTGGATATGACTTTATACCTCACAGCGTCAGGGGGTAGATGGGTTCTCTGAATATGGCTTTATACCTCGCAGCGTCAGGGGGTAGATGGATTCTCTGAATATGACTTTATACCTCGCAGCGTCAGGGGGTAGATGGATTCTCTGAATATGACTTTATACCTCGCAGCGTCAAAGGGTAGATGGGTTATCTGAATATGACTTTATACCTCGCAGCGTCAGGGGGTAGATGGATTCTCTGAATATGACTTTATACCTCGCAGTGTCAAAGGGTAGATGGGTTCTCTGAATATGACTTTTTACCTTGCAGCGTCAAGGGGTAGATGGGTTCTCTGAAGATGGCTTTATACCTCGCAGCGTCAGGGGGTAGATGGGTTCTCTGAAGATGGCTTTATACTTTGCAGCGTCACGGGGTAAATGGGTTTTCAGACATGAACAGACGCGCATGTCTCAGACCGGCTCGGGTCGGCTAATGCGCTGACTCGGGTTCAGATATCGGAGACACCCTGAGATACATGCCCCCTACACCAGGCTTTACAGCCAACTTGACGCCACTTAGCAGCCATATTGTAGATGAGGGATTTGATGCTGACCGCGGAGGATGATGAGGCTTCCATATTATCTACATATCTGTATACCTTCTTTGCTGAGTTGAGTACCACTGTGTGTGACTGGCTGCCAGTGATTAATATATCTGGACCACATAAGTACAAATGATTGGGGGGGGGGGACTGTGATACAGAGGTTATAAGGAGAATATGAATATCTAAAAGTAATTTCAATGACATGAGGAAAATATTAACAGCTAAACAGATTACAAATATGCCAAGAATGCCAATTTCCGGATTATAAACTGGTCTCACAGCACTTGGGGAATTCCCATAAATGCTCCTCCCTCTGTTCCAGCAGCCATTCGACTTGATGGTGTTTTGAGTCTAATGCCGCTGAAACAGACGTCGGCATAAGGGCACAACTCTGGCCCTTGCGACAAGTTTCTTTGTTGTTCCGCCCACCCACGCCGTGCCCGTAACTAGTTCAAGCACAACGTCGGCCTGTCAGAACAACATGGTAACTGTTATCGAAAGTTACGACTACGGGATTGTATAGATGACGTGTCATGAAGCTTCTATAAGAAAATAATCCCAATATAAAGGCATGTCATCTACTAAGGTTTTCTGTTCATGGTTGGTTTGTCTAGTGAACCATTGGTGAGACCCTCAGACGCAGCCACATGCGCTAATATTATGCCACAGACACAACCACATGCGCTAAAAATATGCCAAAGACACAACCTCATGCACTAAAAATGTCAAATATAAAATGCTACCACTATTCTATATATGGGTCAGATACATGAACAATAAACAAAGACATAGAAGGTCGAATTGATGTGTTTCGGATGTGGGTATACAGATGAATAGGGAAATAGATGAATAGGGAAATAGATGAATAGGGAAATAGATGAATAGATGGTACAGATTAGAGAAAGAGAAGAAAATAAAGAGGTTCTAACAGTACTTAATATGAAGAAAGACTTATTAAAGGTCATAAAGATCACAGCAAAAAAAAATATGTTTGAACCATTAAAATACATGACAATTTGAGCAGCGGTTCACAGAGAAATACATGAGACATTGAGCAGCGGTTCACAGAGAAATACATGAGACATTGAGCGGCGGTTCACAGAGGATTTCTTCTTCTTTCGTTCACTTGAAACGTGTCTATATCTGTAATTCTGTCTCCTTAATAAAACTCACTGTCTTTTGTAGTTCATACAGTGTCCCATAGAGTTTTGATTCCAGTGTTGTTTCCTCTGGCCAATATGTCTGCCTCAGCGTTTCATGCTCAGAACACTCTTGAAGTATATGTTTGGCACTCTGTGCTGCCTGTCCACATGTACACATGGCCGTGTTGCCAATCTTGAACTTTGTATACATGTGACTGCGGAGTCGGTTGTGTCCTGTTCTGAGACGTAGAATTATAACTTGTTCTGGTCTGTTCATAATATGATAGTCATCTTGTGTTGGTGTTTGTGGCTTTCTTATTGACTTGATCATCTGTTTTTTCTGATGGTAGGTGATTGGTATGTTTGGTTGGTCTTCGGCAGCACCTTCCTTAGCCAATTGGTCTGCTTTTTCATTTCCTGGTATTCCACAGTGAGAGAGTATCCACTGCATGGTTACCCTATACTGGTAAGACAATTCGCTAAGTAGTTTTTTAAAGTCTGTTAGTTTTCCAGACTTGAGAGCTTGAAGCACTGACATTGCATCTGTCAGGAATACCACAGGCTGTAGATCAGAGTTGGAGTTCAGCAGTTTCTTAGCTGCCACAGTAATTGCCTGGATTTCTGCATCATAATTATTGCAGAATTTTCCTGTCGGTGTTCTGATTGTATCTCTAGGCTTGTGTGGATATTCTATATATACACCTGCACCTCCATTCCTCACTGCATTCTGTGCTGACCCATCTGTGTATACTCTGACCCATATATCTTGTGGATATTCCTCATCCAGGAAACTGAGGGTGACTGTCCTTCGCTGCACACTGTTCTGTTCGTCTTCGCTTTGTATTCCTTTCACATGGGTCTGAATGTATATTGGCATTCCATGTCTTTCACTCCACGGGGTTTGTTCTGGTACAGACCTTAAGGGGCTGTCAACTTCAGGTAGGTCTGTAAGTTGTCTGCGGAGTCGCTTAGCTTGATGGATAGAGCTGCTTCTTTTCAGTCGTCCCATTGCTAGATTTTGGAATCTTTCCTTCATTGGATGACTTGGCATACACTGAAACTTTTCTGCCTGAATTAGTACTTTTGTGTCTCTGCGTTCGCCAAGTGTTTGCATTCTTCCCATTTTCTGCATCTCTGCTATGGGTGTTGATTTCATTGCTCCCAACATTATTCTACGTTTTGCACTTTATCTAGATCTTGTAATGTGGTGTTTGATGCAGGACACCACGCAGCTGAACCATATTCCAGGTGTGGTCTTATGCCTTGCTGGTAAACTTTACTGAGTATATTTCCACTGGCTCCCCATGTGGTTCCACTTAGTTTTCTCAGGATAGCTAACTTCCTCCTGGCTTTTGTTGTTGCTTTGTTCATGTGCTGCTTCCATGTAAGCTTATCATCAAAAGTAACTCCGAGATATGTGGGTTGTTTGTCTTCGTTCAAGAGCTCTCCATCTATTTTGATATGACCGGCATTTTGTTTTGGTGAGAGGGTAAAGAGTGTAGTGCTGCACTTATCTGTGTTAATGCTGACAGACCATCTACTAGCCCATAAGGTTAGGGCATCGATAGCTCTTTGTATTTGTTTAGTGGCCACTGTCGCATGTTCTTCCGTGCACCATATGACCAGGTCGTCAGCATACATTGCCACTTTGATCCCGTGTGGTAGTTCAGCAACTAGGTCATTGATGTAAACCAAGAAAAGTGTGGGCGACAGGACTCCTCCCTGGGGGACTCCATGACGCAGTAGAACTTTCTTGCTCTTGCGACCATCTAATTGTACCCTGGCTCTTCTATTATGCAGGTATGCTTTTACCCATTTGTACATTCTTGAGCTAACCCTGCAATTTCGCAATTTCTTTAGGAGCCCTTCTTTCCAGACCTTATCAAATGCTTTCCTGAGGTCTATCCATGCTGCTAGTACCAGTTTCTTTTTTTGGAAGGCATCCTCAATCTCTTGGGAGAGGTAGGTTGCCTGATCTTCAGTAGAGTAGCACTGTCTGAAACCTTCTTGCTGTGATACCAGAAGGTTTTCACTTTCAAGGTACCACTGCATCCTAAGATTGATAATGCGTTCCATTGTTTTGCATAGACAGCTTGTGAGGCTGATGGGCCTGTAGTTGGAGACTGTGTTGCCATCTTTTCCTGATTTGAGGAGTGGTATCATTATTGCTTCTCTCCACGCCTGTGGTACATTACCTGTGGACCAGCTTGTGTTAAAGATCTGCAGCAGGTTTGCTCTTGCTGCAATTCCCAGGTTTCTAATAATTTCATTGGACACTACATCAGCTCCAGGGGACTTTTTCATTTTCAATTTGGATATTGCATGCTCCAGTTCTCTCATTGTGATTGGTGCCTCCATGACTTCAGGTATAGGTTCGTCTTGTCCAATGTTTTGCTGGTTCGCTCGAACCTCCTGTTGTTTGTCTGGGCTGACTTTGATGTTATTGTCTTCTGCAAAGGAATCTGCAAAGTAATCAGCTGCATGTTTACCTGTTAAAATGTTTCTATCTTTATAAAGTGTGATCCTGGTATTTCTCCCTGTACCTTCATCATTTAGTTGTTTTACAAGTTTCCATAATTTCCTAGTATCTCTTTCTAGGTTCAGCGACTCTGTTTTTTCTTTCCAGCTGCTCCGCCTGGCTTGTAACTTGGCTCTTTGAAATTTAGCCTTTGTTTGCTGATATTTGTTGTGATGTTCTTGGCTAGGTCTGTTCTCAGCCTGCTGTCTAGATGTTTCCATCTCATTTTGCAGCTTTTCCAGTTCATCATTCCAGTAGGGTTTGTAGTTTTTGCGTGCCCCCCCTGGGTATGGTTTTACTAGCAGCATGTAGTATACATCTATTAAATTCACTCACTGCTCTATTGATGTCTTTGTCCAAGTTCATGTCCTTAGTTAGAACACTGGTTAAATGCTGGTACTTTTTCCAGTCTGCCCTCTTATAGTTCCACCTAGTGTGCGTGCTGCTGTCCTTGGTAAATTCATTGTGGATTTCCAGAAATACTGGTCTGTGGTCACTACCCTCAAGTTGCTTTCCAACGACACGTGTGATGTTCCATTCCAGGCCTGGTGAGTGGAATGCCAGATCTGGTGTAGAGGTGGTGTGCCATGCTCTCGAGTAGAAGGTTGGTGAGTCTGCTGGCTGGTTAATAAGGATGAGATTATTTTCATCCTGCCAGCTCTCAAGTTCCTCACCTCTCTTGTCGATATGATCGTAGCCCCAGCTCTGAGAGTGGCCGTTGAAGTCACCAAACACCATAAGTCTCTCTTTATCTGGAATTGTGTCTAGTGCCAATGGTTTATCATTTGGACAGTAGTAGTTCAGGAGATGGAATTCTGCACTGTCTGTTTTTAGGTGGAGCATCTGGTATTCTGCCCCTTCCATATATACTTCCAGCTGACATGCGCTGATATTGTTTTTAACAAGTGTCAGAATTAATTCCACCCTTTCGCCTGTCCTTTCGGTCAGATCGGTAGCACTGGTAGCCTCTGATTTTGAAGGCTATTTCGCTGCTGAGGTGTGTTTCTTGGATATAGCATATATTAACTTGTTCTTCACTGAGGACATTTTCGTTCCAATTTTTTGCTGTATCCATCTCTTTTACTGTTGACACCCTCAGCATTCCAGTGCATTATTTTTATTGGTCGTTTAAAGTTTGTTTGGCCAGTATCTCTATTCCCTTGCCTCCTGGCTCCTCGAGGCAATTGAGAAGGACTTTCAGTAACTGAGGTTGGGCCCTTTCGAGGTATAGGGCCCGGCACCGTCCCTGCCTGATCGTCCGCCACAGGGCAGACACCATAACTTTTTATAGATACAGACATATTTCCATTGTGTTTTGTGCGTGGCATCCTGATTATCTGTGCGCCTTTTGGCTGGATGCCTCCGTCTTCAGCACTCTTCTTACTTGGGCAGGACTTTGGTCCTGCTCGAATGGCACTGCCCGACCAGTCTTAGTTTCCAGCCCCTGATGGCTGAACTAAGCCCCATCACCACTGCACGGTGCTGGCCTTGATGGGGGGTACAGAGGATGAGAATTGGTTAAAGTACATAAGGATAATATTACTAACTGAACAGATAATATTACCAACTGAACAGATTACAAACAGGATAAAAATGAAATTTATAAAATACTACAGCTATTCTATATAAATGTATTGCTCAGAACCATGGACAATAAACAAACATATAGAAGATTGACTTTATACGTTTGAAATGTGGGTATATAGATGAATAGGGAGAACATCATGGGGCATATTAAACACATCATGAATCGATCTCGTATGATTTCGGAGGCAACTAATAGAGTTTAGGGGTGAATATTCCAGCTTTCGTCTGTATAATGATTGATTTTACCCGCGTCTGGGACTGAGTACTGGAGTATATGTACCGTTCAATCAGTCATAGTGGTATAAAGATAGTGGTATACTGAGATTGTGACTAAAGAAAGTAGGATACTGAGATTGTGACTAAAGATAGTTGGATACTGAGATTGTGACTAAAGATAGTAGGATACTGAGATTGTGACTAAACATAGTTGGATACTGAGATTGTGACTAAAAATAGTAGTTTGCTGCGCTTGTGACTAAAGATAGTTGGATACTGAGGTTATAACTAAAGATAGTTGGATACTGAGAATGTGACTAAAGATAGTTGGATACTGAGATTATGACTAAAGATAGTAGGATACTGAGATTGTGACTAAAGATAGTAGGATAATGAGATTGTGACTAAAGATAGTAGGTTACTGAGATTGTGACTAAAGATAGTTGGATACTGAGATTATGTCTAAAGATAGTAGGATACTGAGATTGTGACTAAAGATATTAGGATACCGACATTTTGTCTAAAGATAGTTGGATACCGACATTGTGACTAAAGATAGTTGGATACTGAGATTGTGAATAAAGATAGTTGGATACTGAGATTGTGACTAAAGATAGTAGGTTACTGAGATTGCGACTAGAGATAGTTGGATACTGAGATTATGACTAAAGATAGTAGGTTACTGAGATTGTGACTAAAGATATTAGGATACCGACATTTTGTCTAAAGATAGTAGGATACTGAGATTATGAATAAAGATAGTAGGATACTGAGATTGTGAATAAAGATAGTTGGATACTGAGATTGTGACTAAAGATAGGTTACTGAGATTGTGACTAAAGATAGTTAGACTGAGATTGTGACTAAAGATAGTAGGATACTGAGATTGTGACTAAAGATAGTAGGATACCGACATTGTGACTAAAGATAGTAGGTTACTGAGATTGTGACTAAAGATAGTAGGATACCGACATTTTGTCTAAAGATAGTAGGATACTGAGATTATGACTAAAGATAGTAGGTTACTGAGATTGTGAATAAAGATAGTTGGATACTGAGATTGTGACTAAAGATAATGAGATTATGACTAAAGATAGTAGGATACTGAGATTGTGACTAAAGATAGTATGTTACTGAGATTTTACTTAAAGATAGTTGGATATTGAGATTGTGACCAAAGATAGTGGTATACTGAGATTGTGACTAAAGAAAGTAGGATACTGAGATTGTGACTAAAGATAGTTGGATACTGAGATTGTGACTAAAGATAGTAGGATACTGAGATTGTGACTAAACATAGTTGGATACTGAGATTGTGACTAAAAATAGTAGTTTGCTGCGCTTGTGACTAAAGATAGTTGGATACTGAGGTTATAACTAAAGATAGTTGGATACTGAGAATGTGACTAAAGATAGTTGGATACTGAGATTGTGACTAAAGATAGTAGGTTACTGAGATTGTGACTAAAGATAGTTAGATACTGAGATTGTGACTAAAGATAGTAGGTTACTGAGATTGTGACTAAAGATAGTAGGATATCGACATTTTGTCTAAAGATAGTAGGATACTGAGATTGTGACTAAAGATAGTTGGATACTGAGATTGTGACTAAAGATAGTAGGATACCGACATTGTGACTAAAGATAGTAGGTTACTGAGATTGTGACTAAAGATTGTAGGATACCGACATTGTGACTAAAGATAGTAGGATACCGACATTGTGACTAAAGATAGTAGGTTACTGAGATTGTGACTAAAGATAGTAGGATACCGACATTTTGTCTAAAGATAGTAGGATATTGAGATTGTGAATAAAGATAGTTGGATACTGAGATTGTGACTAAAGATAGTAGGATACCGACATTGTGACTAAAGATAGTAGGATACCGACATTGTGACTAAAGATAGTAGGTTACTGAGATTGTGACTAAAGATAGTAGGATACCGACATTTTGTCTAAAGATAGTAGGATACTGAGATTGTCACTAAAGATAGTAGGATACTGAGATTGTGACTAAAGATAGTAGGATACTGAGATTGTGACTTAAGATAGTAGGATACTGAGATTGTGACTAAAGATAGTAGGATACTGAGATTGTGACTAAAGATAGTAGGATACTGAGATTGTGACTTAAGATAGTAGGATACTGAGATTGTGACTAAAGATAATGGGATACTGATATTTTGAATAAAGATAGTAGGTTACTGAGATTGTGACTAAAGATAGTAGGATACTGAGATTGTGACAAAAGATAGTAGGTTACTGAGATTGTGACTAGAGATAGTTGGATACTGAGATTATGACTAAAGATAGTAGGATACTGAGATTGTGACTAAAGATAGTAGGATAATGAGATTGTGACTAAAGATAGTAGGTTACTGAGATTGTGACTAAAGATAGTTGGATACTGAGATTATGACTAAAGATAGTAGGTTACTGAGATTGTGACTAAAGATATTAGGATACCGACATTTTGTCTAAAGATAGTAGGATACTGAGATTATGAATAAAGATAGTAGGATACTGAGATTGTGAATAAAGATAGTTGGATACTGAGATTGTGACTAAAGATAGGTTACTGAGATTGTGACTAAAGATAGTTAGATACTGAGATTGTGACTAAAGATAGTAGGTTACTGAGATTGTGACTAAAGATAGTTGGATACTGAGATTGTGACTAAAGATAGTAGGATACTGAGATTGTGACTAAAGATAGTAGGATACCGACATTGTGACTAAAGATAGTAGGTTACTGAGATTGTGACTAAAGATAGTAGGATACCGACATTTTGTCTAAAGATAGTAGGATACTGAGATTATGACTAAATATAGTAGGTTACTGAGATTGTGAATAAAGATAGTTGGATACTGAGATTGTGACTAAAGATAATGAGATTATGACTAAAGATAGTAGGATACTGAGATTGTGACTAAAGATAGTATGTTACTGAGATTTTACTTAAAGATAGCTGGATATTGAGATTGTGACCAAAGATAGTGGGATACTGAGATTGTGACTAAAGAAAGTAGGATACTGAGATTGTGACTAAAGATAGTTGGATACTGAGATTGTGACTAAAGATATAGGATACTGAGATTGTGACTAAACATAGTTGGATACTGAGATTGTGACTAAAAATAGTAGTTTGCTGCGCTTGTGACTAAAGATAGTTGGATAATGAGGTTATAACTAAAGATATTTGGATACTGAGAATGTGACTAAAGATAGTTGGATACTGAGATTGTGACTAAAGATAGTAGGTTACTGAGATTGTGACTAAAGATAGTTAGATACTGAGATTGTGACTAAAGATAGTAGGTTACTGAGATTGTGACTAAAGATAGTAGGATACCGACATTTTGTCTAAAGATAGTAGGATACTGAGATTGTGACTAAAGATAGTTGGATACTGAGATTGTGACTAAAGATAGTAGGATACCGACATTGTGACTAAAGATAGTAGGTTACTGAGATTGTGACTAAAGATAGTAGGATACCGACATTGTGACTAAAGATAGTAGGATACCGACATTGTGACTAAAGATAGTAGGTTACTGAGATTGTGACTAAAGATAGTAGGATACCGACATTTTGTCTAAAGATAGTAGGATATTGAGATTGTGAATAAAGATAGTTGGATACTGAGATTGTGACTAAAGATAGTAGGATACCGACATTATGACTAAAGATAGTAGGATACCGACATTGTGACTAAAGATAGTAGGTTACTGAGATTGTGACTAAAGATAGTAGGTTACTGAGATTGTGACTAAAGATAGTTGGATACTGAGATTGTGACTAAAGATATTTGGATACTGAGATTGTGACTAATGATAGTTGGATACTGAGATTGTGACTAAAGATAGTAGGATACTGAGATTGTGACTAAACATAGTTGGATACTGAGATTGTGACTAAAAATAGTAGGTTGCTGAGCTTGTGACTAAAGATAGTTGGATAAAGGTTATAACTAAAGATAGTTGGATACTGAGATTGTGACTAAAGATAGTTGGATACTGAGATTGTGACTAAAGATAGTAGGTTACTGAGATTGTGACTAAAGATAGTAGGATACCGACATTTTGTCTAAAGATAGTAGGATACTGAGATTATGACTAAAGATAGTAGGATACTGAGATTGTGACTAAAGATATTTGGATACTGAGATTTTGACTAAAGATAGAAGGATACTGAGATTGTCACTAATGATAGTACGATACTGAAATTGTGACTAAAGATAGTGGGATACCGACATTGTGACTAAAGATAGTTGGATACTGAGATTGTGACTAAAGATAATGGGATACTGAGATTGTGACTAAAGATAGTAGGTTACAGAGATTGTGACTAGAGATAGTTGGATACTGAGATTGTGACTAAAGATAGTAGGATACCGACATTGTGACTAAAGATAGTTGGATACTGCGATTGTGACTAAAGATAGTAGGATACTGAGATTGTGACTAAAGATAGTGGGATACCGACATTGTGACTAATGATAGTTGGATACTGAGATTGTGACTAAAGATAATGGGATACTGAGATTGTGACCAAAGATAGTAGGATACTGAGATTGTGACTAAAGATAGTAGGATACTGAGATTGTGACAAAAGATAGTAGGTTACTGAGATTGTGACTAAAGATAGTAGGATACTGAGATTGTGACTAAAGATAGTAATTTACTGAGATTGTGACTAAAGATAGTTGGAAACTGAGATTATGACTAAAGATAGTAGGTTACTGAGATTGTGACTAAAGATAGTTGGATACTGAGATTGTGACTAAAGATAGTTGGATACTGAGATTGTGACTAAAGATAGTAGGTTACTGAGATTGTGACTAAAGATAGTAGGATACCGACATTTTGTCTAAAGATAGTAGGATACTGAGTTTATGACTAAAGATAGTAGGATACTGAGATTGTGACTATAGATAGTTGGATACTGAGATTGTGACTAAAGATAGTAGGATACTGAGATTGTGACTAAAGATAGTTGGATACTGAGATTATGACTAAAGATAGTAGGATACTGAGATTGTGACTAAAGATAGTAGGATACTGAGATTGTGACTAAAGATAGTAATTTACTGAGATTGTGACTAAAGATAGTTGAAAACTGAGATTATGACTAAAGATAATAGGTTACTGAGATTGTGACTAAAGATAGTTGGAAACTGAGATTATGACTAAAGATAATAGGTTACTGAGATTGTGACTAAAGATAGTTGGATACTGAGATTGTGACTAAAGATAGTACGATACCGACATTGTCACTAAAGATAGTAGGTTACTGAGATTGTGACTAAATATAGTAGGATACCGACATTTTGTCTCAAGATAGTAGGATACTGAGATTATGACTAAAGATAGTAGGATACTGAGATTGTTACTAAAGATAGTTGGATACTGAGATTGTGACTAAAGATAGTAAGATACTGAGATTGTGACTAAAGATAGTAGGATACTGAGATTGTGACTAAAGATAGTAGGATACTGAGATTATGACTAAAGATAGTAGGATACTGAGATTGTGACTAAAGATAGTAGGATACCGACATTGTTACTAAAGGCAGTAGGATAATGAGATTGTGACTAAAGATAGTAGGATACTGAGATTGTGACGAAAGATAGTAGGATAATGAGATTGTGACTAAAGATAGTAGGATACTGAGATTGTGACTAAAGATAGTAAGATACTAAGATTGTGAATAAAGATAGTAGGATACTGAGATTGTGACTAAGGATAGTAAGATACTGAGATTGTGACTAAAGATAGTAGGATACCGACATTGTGACTAAAGATAGTTGGACACTGAGATTGTGACTAAAGATAGTAGGATACTGAGATTGTGACTAAAGATAGTAGGATACTGAGATTGTGACTAAAGATTGTAGGTTACTGAGATTGTGACTAAAGATAGTAGGATACGGACATTGTGACTAAAGATTGTAGGTTACTGAGATTGTGACTAAAGATAGTAGGATACTGAGATTGTGACTAAAGATTGTTGGTTACTGAGATTGTGACTAAAGATAGTAGGATACAGACATGGCATGTACTAGAAGTACAATGTAGTGATATGATGTGTCTGATAGGTGACTAGTTGTGTCGTCTACTAGAAATATAATGTTGCCTGTTAGTATGACTCCCTTATGTTATCCTCCGTTGTGGTTATCATTTCCCTATGTGCTCAAAGAGGTGCTAGTTGAAATCCTGCTCGGGATGTCTTCATTAGAAAGTAAATTAAAGTAGGAAACAAGAAGTTGCTAGTTGAAATCCCGCTCGGGATGTCGTGTTTAGAAAGTATATTAAAGTAGGAAACAAGAAGTTGCTAGTTGAAATCCCGCTCGGGATGTCGTGTTTAGAAAGGTATAATAAACATATCTGATGATCAATCTACAGGTCGTAATTATGCAATCAAGCAGAAGACCTGGCAATCATCTTGTTACGAGGCGAATGTGGTAAAATGCAGGTCATCAAATGCTGTAGATGGTAATATGATGAGGGGCATAGATTACGGTACATCTTATACCTGTGCAAGAACAGCTATAGAGAGTATAGGTCCCCATTGGGGAATTCGATTCCGTCAACCGGTGAAAATCACTACCATTCATTTGCAAGCATGTGACGGTAAATAGTTCTTTCTTGTCACTTTACAATCATACTTATTTATTCACATCGGAACATACTTATTTATTCACATCGGAACATGGATGTGTCGGGTCATTGGCGCAAATAAAACGGTGACACAAAGTATTTCCATTATCTGTACTAAATCGTGCAGGAAATCTAGTAGGACTATCGTCCTGCTACAACAGAGATCCAGTTGGAGTTTGAGAACTAATGCTGAAGAAGAAGAAGAAGAAGAAGAAGATATTCGTTCCATGTGAATATTGTTTAACGATGTAGGACTAAATCATAATTGTAGAATAAATATGGACATGAATATCCTGATATTATAACAATTATGGATATCCTGAAGTTATAATACTTATGGATATCCTAGTGTTATAACACTTATGGATATCCTGATGTTATAACACTTTATATATGTCCTGATGTTATAACACTTATGTATATCCTGATGTTATAACACTTATGGATATCCTGGTGTTATAACACTTATGGATATCCTAATGTTATAACACTTTATATATGTCCTGATGTTATAACACTTATGTATATCCTGATGTTATATCACTTGTTAATATCCTGATGTTATAGTGATTACATTGTGAATTGGTGTCGCCCTTTTTTTTACATTTTTTTATTTTGAGCTTGGTGTTTCCATTTCATAATTATTTTTGCCATGTCTATTTCTGTTTGTGAATATTGCACTAGTTGTGTGCATTTTGAAAGCTTCATTTCTAGTAAATTAGTTGAAATTTCCTCATGACCTCATGACTAATCATTTCTTTTGAATTCTATATCTTAAAACTATCACATAATCTTTAGACTCGGAGGTTCATCTGAATTGAATCTTCTTGGTTCAATTGTATGATTGCTCCTAAAATGTTCAAACTCGCCTTATAAATAACACAACGATATTGGTTGATTGCAGGCGAATATTGAGATTGAATCGATGTTGGTTACGTGAGTTCGTGTTAGCAGCTAACTCCATTATTGATTCAGCAAACACAGTCAGTGCACAGGATCCTTCAGCTACTAGTAGTAGTACTAGTGTTGTGACTTCTTTGAGCACTGCCACACTGTAAGAGTCCAGCATTTGGAGCTGTTTTGACACAATTGTTGAGGAAAATCCAACCACAGATCGTTCTGAAAATACCGAAGGCAACAGCATTAACACTGAGGTGACACAGTACCAGTCAGAGCCACTTCAAACTCGACAGTCAGATCAAGTTTCATGGAGACATGCCAATAAGCAAAGATTTCCAAGTATGGCTAGACTGGCGGAGGCGTTTCTTGCACCACCACCTACAAGTGTGCCATCGGAAAGGCTGTTTAGTATTGCAGGAGACATTATCACTGACCATCGTAGTAGCTTTTTACACAAATTGCGGAGACGTTGATTTTCCTGAAATACAACTCGTCCCTTCTTGACGGAGAGTTCAACTTCACAGTCATAATGAAGACTGACCAACTGAAATAGTGAAAGTACTGAATGAATGTATTTCAATAAATTCAATCAGATCAATGTACTGTTGTTGTGAGTTGTAACTGAGCTGCCAAATTGCCAACTGAAAACAATGTGAAAACTAAAACATTGAAAACTAAAACATTAAAATGACTAAATTAATATTATGTGATTATGTATTAAGTTTCATCTTGAACTTGTGGAACTTAATATTACTTATTCTAATGTAAATATAATTATTTGATATTTAAATGATTTAATATGAGTATATGTCATCATTGTCATGTCTAAAATAATAAACTGCAGTAATAAACAGTCGAGTGACTCCACTCACCTAATTCAAGTGACTCCACTCAACTAAGTCAAGTGACTCCACTCACCTAAGTCGAGTGACTCCACTCACCTAAGTCAAGTGACTCCACTCAACTAAGTCAAGTGACTCCACTCACCTAAGTCAAGTGACTCCACTCAACTAAGTCAAGTGACTCCCCTCACCTAAGTCAAGTGACTCCACTCACCTAAGTCAAGTGACTCCACTCACCTAAGTCAAGTGACTCCACTCAACTAAGTCAAGTGACTCCCCTCACCTAAGTCAAGTGATGTAGTACGTTATTTTATTTTTATTTTTTTAAATTGGAAATCCGGCTCCGTCCGGATCTCACTTCATAGACCGGCCACAACCGGCTCCGGCCGAATTTCAAAAATTTGAATCCGGTACAGCCCTATTCATTACACCTCATATGAAAGACGCGATGCGCTAGAACCGCCATTTCGGCAATAATCTCTAGCAGGGGAGACGCTGTCTTAGTCTTCATGCCTGTGTCTTTTAATAGTTATGTTGTCTGTGTTGGTTTTAATTTCTGGATAAAGGTCCCAACAGGACCGATACGTCGATAATTGTCTTTAATTATGTTTTATTGTTATTCCTTACATTAATGATATTGATAGTTTAGTTATCTACAGTAACATGAATATTTCATTTAGTATTTGACACAGACATTATCTAATACAGGTTGGGATATGAGCAACGGTGAGCTACGACTATATGACGCAAATGATAAATTGGATTTCATGTTAACATACCACTATGATAGTTATAATTACGAGTTCGCCATACCAACACTGACACCAATCAGTTCGTTTGTATTCAAAAGACAAACAAAAACACGTATGGCCCGACGAAGTCTTTGTATATGCGAAGTGAGGGCATTTGTTGGTAGGTACATGTATGTAACATTTTAGAAACAACATGTTTATGTGAACTTGTCTACCCACACATGTATCATCATCATTAAGTGCCGTCTCCGCAACGAAGGTTGGCTGCAACGTATCTCCAACATCTCCTGTCTCTTGTCTTAGTGGTGCACTCTGCTAGACTGTAACCTGTCCATCGTGTGATGTTACTCTTCCACTTGTATCTCTGCCTACCTCTTGCTCGCTTCCCTTTGACTTTACCCTCAAGTAAGGTCTTCAATAAGGTGTCATGTCTTTTAATGTGTCCAAAATATTTTATTTGCCTGATCTTTTTTCTCTTAGTAGTTCTTTCTTCATATTACGTGTTTTTAGCACCTGTTTATTTGTTTTCTTCTCTTTCCATGATGTTCTCCCTATTCTTCTATATAACAACATCTCAAAGACATCAATTGTGTCTTCTAATTGTTTATTTATTGTCCATGTTTCTGAGCCATACATTAATATGGAATAGATGTAGCATTTTATAATTCTCATT
Organism: Meghimatium bilineatum; assembly: GCA_034231615.1. Classification (NCBI taxonomy): domain Eukaryota; kingdom Metazoa; phylum Mollusca; class Gastropoda; order Stylommatophora; family Philomycidae; genus Meghimatium; species Meghimatium bilineatum. The sequence goes on from CM067302.1 coordinate 24,272,736, forward strand.
TTTAACTTGTTTGTAATTTGTTTAGATATTAATAATTTCCTCATGTCATTGAAGGTACTTTTAGCCATTCCTATTCTCCTTTTAACTTCTGTTTCACATCTGGCATCATTTGTGACTATGTGTCCAAGATATTGATACTGTTTTACTTTGTCTTTGCTGATTATCATGGTTTTTGTTTTTTGAATGTTTATATCTAGTCCATATTCATTACTTGATTTATTGACTTGGTCTATTAGTCTTTGTAGTTCATGTTCACTTTCTGCTAAAAGAACAGTGTCATCTGCATATCTAATGTTGTTTATTATTTTCCCATTGATCTTGAGTCCTGGTGTTTCTTCTATATTTTAAAGATATTCTCTGTGTAGATATTAAATAGGCTTGGTGATAAAATGCATCCTTGTCTTACCCCTCTTCTTATTTCTATGTATGGAGAGTAGCTGTTTTCACACCTTATTGATGTAGTCTTGTTCCCAATATATATTTCTAATCAGTCTCTGATGACTTGTCCATCTATACACACGTATAGAACAGCATAGAAACAACATGAATATGTGAACTTGTCTCGTGTATTCTTTTCATTTCTTCTTTGTTCGTTAATTCCCGTGTTTCATGCCGAGGAGAGTAAAATATGAAGTGTTACCGATCAAGTGTTACCGATCAAGTGTTACCGATCATGTGTTACCGATCAAGTGTTACCGATCAAGTGTTACCGATCAAGTGTTACCGATCATGTGTTAAGCGTGTCTACCTGCTCTTCCCTGTTACGGTTTATTACCCACTCTATGCACTTAGACTTCCCGTGTCACATCATGTCCATGTGTGGCAGTTTCCCAGGTAACGGTAAGCATGGATTTGAACCTGCGTTGAACTATCTCTATCTTATAACAATATATTCGGCTGCTGAACACAAGATATTGGCCTAACACGGCCTTACAATGTACTTTTACATTCCTGATAACTTAGGCACCATTAAACAAGGGCCGTACGCACCATCACAGACACGCACCATTAGAAGCTAAGGGATAAATGTTCCAGTGTTGGGTAACAACCCTAAACAGGAAGCAGGTGGCTGGAGTAACACCGGGCAAATGTCAAGATAAACAAAAATAGGTAGATGTGTTACCAAAATAAAACATAACACAACCTAACAACGAGATACAGGGACAGACGACGTTTCGACTATTAAGCCTTCATCAGGACAAACGAAAGACAACGGTACAACGAATCTTACATGGAAACAAACGTGGTTGATAGGAAGGAAAGAGGAGGAGAGATAGTGAATAGATAGTGGAGGAAGTAAATAAGGAGCGGCATATTGGGGAGGAAGAGAGTATGGGGAGAAGAAGTGAGGAGAGAAAGTGCACGGAAGGAGGTGAGGAGCGAAAATGGATAAGGTGTGGTAGTAAGTAAAATAGATAAGGTTAAGTTAAGATACCTCAAAAGTGGCAACACGCAATGAGTATAACGAATAGATAGCAGAGGAAGCAGAGATGGAGCAGCCTAGCAGGGAGGAAGAGGGTATGGGAAGAAGTGAGGAGGGGAAAGTGCACAGAAGGAGATGAGGAGTGAAAATAGTTACGGTGTAATAGCAAGTAAACTAAGATAAATGAGGATAAATTCAGATACTTACCTGAAATGGCAACAGGCAATGAGTATTAGCATACAGTCGTCATGGAAACGCAAAAGAGGATGGTAGGAGAGATCAGATGAGGGAGAGAGAGAGAGATGGAGATGAAGAATAAAGTAGAGAAAAAAGGGGAGAAAAGAAAGAAACGACCGAGCAGATATAGGCAGTGGAGAGAGACTATAAGTAGGAGTACATAATGGTGGGAAGAAAATACAGTGATAATACAATGATGTATGTAAGTGAGAGTAAAATATAAAATATAGGTGATAATATATAAAAAAGAACTTATCTGATACGTTGAGAACTGGCTAGCTTGAAACCAACAGTCACACTGGTGGGTCAGGGTCAATGGACAATGAAAGCTAGTGAGGCAAGTAGCGTCAATAAAATACCAACATGCCAGATTGTCACACCACAGGAAACTACAGGAAACTAAGAGGACTACAGAAATGGCCGCAGGGAAGATTGAGCGATAAGTATAACGGTCCAGTATTATGACGAGAGACCGACTGAAATAATAGGCAGGGCCGTAGAGAGAAACCCGAGGCGGGTAAAAGTTAAAACCGTGACTCCTACAAATAGTCATAGAGACAGATAAAAAAAAGGGATGAGAGGAATGCAGAGGAGAAGAACAAGAAAAGAGAGAAGAAGAAGAGAAAAAAAGAAAAGAGAAAAAAAAGGAAGAAAAAAAGAAAAAAGAAGAAGAAAACGGTGGATAGACGTGGGCCCCGAGCCGGAAATACGCCACGCAAGGACGGGATGTGGAAGTAGGAAGGAGCCTACCAGACACAGCAAGGTAGGGTGGGGGACTAACACGGGGAGGCGCGTCGTGCGAAGGTATCAGGCTGATAAAGAAAGAAGGTGCAGAAGAGAAGGGTACCAGAGTAGGAGAGAAAAGGGGAAAGGAGGCAATGTCAGATGGAGGCAGACCCAGAACTACAGCCAAAGCATGTGAGGTGGTGGGGGGTCGTATGTGACCAAGTAAGGGTCATCAGTCCATAATGTCGTTGTAGTTGGAGGTCGGTGTAACAGAGGTTCCGATAAAATAAATATTGCGGAAGATGGACCAAGGTCACAACCGCAACGACAAGTACCTTTTAGGCCCCGTGTTCGGAAGTGAGACCCGTCCTATCAACCGAAGATGATAAGAGGATGGACTAGCCGCACGTCACAATCCCTATGTGGGTATTGCCCGCACTGTACACTAGCCCATCTATGGGAACAACGATCAACGGACAGAACCTCGAGCCACCGATACACGATCCCTTAGTCCAGGCCATGTACCATGGTGAGAAACATGTCAGATGAAACGATGTTCGTAGTTGAGTGAGACCAACCGTACATTGCAACCCACTGGAGGTGTTGCCCGTACCGCACGCTGGCTCCATAAATATACATAGGGGACCCCTGTATCCGAGCCATCCAAGTCGCGTGGAAAAAAAAAAAAAAAAAAAAAAATAAATAAATAAATATATATGTATATTCTAAATAAATAAATATATATATATATATGTAGTCGGTGTAAAGGTCTCCCAGCCTCGGCATGCTAAGTAGCTGTAAGGGTAGCCGACCCAACAAGACCAAAGAAGGACAACCAGAGAGCGGCAAAAGGCCAAAAGTAATAAGATGATAGGTACGTGGTGGCGCCCACGGGCCACAGAGAATGGCACAGAAGAAACAGAGGACACAGCCTCAAGTAGTGGGAATGGAGAAAGTAGACAGAGTAGGACGAAGAATCGAACGGGGAAGAGGATAATGAAGCCTGGGTAAAACAACCCGTAGAAAGAGAGTGGAGTGTGATAGCAAGAGATACAGATGAGGCATAGAATCGACGCGCAAAGCCGCACTGGGCCCACCCCGGATGAAATCCTGCCGGTCCCAGTCCCAAGGCGTAACAACCCACCAACACATCAATAGCAACGTGGCGGGTCACCGTAGCCCCAACCCCTGGGTGGGGGCCCAAGCCGATCCACCACAATGGAGAGGAACAGTAGCAAGGAGAGGAGTAAGACAAAATGAGGATAGGGGGATGGCAGAAGGAAGGAATGTAGGAGCAGCAGGGAGGCATAGCAAGGGAGACACACACACAAAAATGGGGGGGGGGGAGGTATAGAGATTATTGAAAGTATAGCTGGTCATTGATGCCATGGGGCTTAAGAGTGCCAAGATTAAGAATGAGGCGGTTTTCTAATGAGAAACGTTGCCGGTCACCTGAGTGGCAAGAGACTAAGCCAGTGACCTGAATGTCCAGCACACCACGGTGAGAATTGGTGTTGAAGTGGAGAGCCACCGGGGAAGATCCATAGTTACGGATGTCCCGTAAGTGTTCAGCAAACCTAGTGATTCTCTGTGGCCCGTGGGCGCCACCACGTACCTATAATCTTATTACTTTTGGCCTTTTGCCGCTCTCTGGTTGTCCTTCTTTGGTCTTGTTGGGTCGGCTACCCTTACAGCTACTTAGCATGCCGAGGCTGGGAGACCTTTACACCGACTACATATATATATATATTTATTTATTTAGAATATACATATATATTTATTTATTTTTTTTTTAAAATTTTTTTTTTTTTTTATTTTTTTTTTCCACACGACTTGGATGGCTCGGATACAGGGGTCCCCTATGTATATTTATGGAGCCAGCGTGCGGTACGGGCAACACCTCCAGTGGGTTGCAATGTACGGTTGGTCTCACTCAACTACGAACATCGTTTCATCTGACATGTTTCTCACCATGGTACATGGCCTGGACTAAGGGATCGTGTATCGGTGGCTCGAGGTTCTGTCCGTTGATCGTTGTTCCCATAGATGGGCTAGTGTACAGTGCGGGAAATACCCACATAGGGATTGTGACGTGCGGCTAGTCCATCCTCTTATCATCTTCGGTTGATAGGACGGGTCTCACTTCCGAACACGGGGCCTAAAAGGTACTTGTCGTTGCGGTTGTGACCTTGGTCCATCTTCCGCAATATTTATTTTATCGGAACCTCTGTTACACCGACCTCCAACTACAACGACATTATGGACTGATGACCCTTACTTGGTCACATACGACCCCCCACCACCTCACATGCTTTGGCTGTAGTTCTGGGTCTGCCTCCATCTGACATTGCCTCCTTTCCCCTTTTCTCTCCTACTCTGGTACCCTTCTCTTCTGCACCTTCTTTCTTTATCAGCCTGATACCTTCGCACGACGCGCCTCCCCGTGTTAGTCCCCCACCCTACCTTGCTGTGTCTGGTAGGCTCCTTCCTACTTCCACATCCCGTCCTTGCGTGGCGTATTTCCGGCTCGGGGCCCACGTCTATCCACCGTTTTCTTCTTCTTTTTTCTTTTTTTCTTCCTTTTTTTTTTCTCTTTTCTTTTTTTCTCTTCTTCTTCTCTCTTTTCTTGTTCTTCTCCTCTGCATTCCTCTCATCCCTTTTTTTTATCTGTCTCTATGACTATTTGTAGGAGTCACGGTTTTAACTTTTACCCGCCTCGGGTTTCTCTCTACGGCCCTGCCTATTATTTCAGTCGGTCTCTCGTCATAATACTGGACCGTTATACTTATCGCTCAATCTTCCTTGCGGCCATTTCTGTAGTCCTCTTAGTTTCCTGTAGTTTCCTGTGGTGTGACAATCTGGCATGTTGGTATTTTATTGACGCTACTTGCCTCACTAGCTTTCATTGTCCATTGACCCTGACCCACCAGTGTGACTGTTGGTTTCAAGCTAGCCAGTAATCAACGTATCAGATAAGTTCTTTTTTATATATTATCACCTATATTTTATATTTTACTCTCACTTACATACATCATTGTATTATCACTGTATTTTCTTCCCACCATTATGTACTCCTACTTATAGTCTCTCTCCACTGCCTATATCTGCTCGGTCGTTTCTTTCTTTTCTCCCCTTTTTTCTCTACTTTATTCTTCATCTCCATCTCTCTCTCTCTCCCTCATCTGATCTCTCCTACCATCCTCTTTTGCGTTTCCATGACGACTGTATGCTAATACTCATTGCCTGTTGCCATTTCAGGTAAGTATCTGAATTTATCCTCATTTATCTTAGTTTACTTGCTATTACACCGTAACTATTTTCACTCCTCATCTCCTTCTGTGCACTTTCCCCTCCTCACTTCTTCCCATACCCTCTTCCTCCCTGCTAGGCTGCTCCATCTCTGCTTCCTCTGCTATCTATTCGTTATACTCATTGCGTGTTGCCACTTTTGAGGTATCTTAACTTAACCTTATCTATTTTACTTACTACCACACCTTATCCATTTTCGCTCCTCACCTCCTTCCGTGCACTTTCTCTCCTCACTTCTTCTCCCCATACTCTCTTCCTCCCCAATATGCCGCTCCTTATTTACTTCCTCCACTATCTATTCACTATCTCTCCTCCTCTTTCCTTCCTATCAACCACGTTTGTTTCCATGTAAGATTCGTTGTACCGTTGTCTTTCGTTTGTCCTGATGAAGGCGTAATAGTCGAAACGTCGTCTGTCCCTGTATCTCGTTGTTAGGTTGTGTTATGTTTTATTTTGGTAACACATCTACCTATTTTTGTTTATCTTGCCATTAGAAGCTAGTCTGTTTTGCATGGGCACCATCAACAATGATTGACGTGCATCGGGGCGTGACGTATATCTCGTATGTGGCAGTACAGTTCAACAGTTCAACAGTTCAACAGTTCAACAGTGGTCTTTCCTGTATGTGCATATGAAGAAGTTGTCAAGCTAGAATGATTCAGTCACTGTTTCAGATGGATCCTTCTCCTATGACTCGTTCTCTGTTTTATTTCTGCTAGGCAACATGGTCAGGAGCAAGAAATATTTCATAAATCATAAGTAACAAGAAATATTTCATAAATCATAAGTAACAAGAAATATTTCATAAATCATAAGTAACAAGGCAATAGTAGGAATGTGCATCATCAGTTATATTTATTATCAATTATATCACAACATCCTTCCCTAGTAACCTCTTTGGACAAATATATCATATGAATATGAATGCATCAAGAAATCTATTTTTCTACTCAAGTATTTACCAAGATCCAGTTGCAGAGATTATATAAGATTGCTGGTGTGTACTTGACTGACAGGTTGCATTTCAACAGAGTAAGATAATACTTGAAGTAAAAATGCATTCCTTCATTTCCTATTAAGAAGTCAAAGATGAACATAAAATACACAATAATAAACGTAGGCACAAGAGAGTGAGTACCTGTGACATGACTTTCAGTCGGCCAAGCTGTAGTTATACAATATCTGACAGACGATGCTAGAGTAACATCTCAAGCACAGAACACAATGATTCACTTCATGCACTTTCAAACTAGTTGAGAAACATATGTTAGATACAGGAATACGGTAACACAGTTTTGCTAATACTTAATAACACACACAAATCGACGTTTCGACTAAAAGGCATTTATTACAACCACTTACAAACACTTGAAACAAAATTAAAACATATAACAGACAGTGAACAGTAATAACATCGACGCTCAAATTGGTATGGGGCATACCATTCAAGGTTTCATTCTCCGGCATCATAAACATCTCACTTTCAAGGTTTCATTCTGTGGCATCCTAAACATCTCACATTCAAGGTTCATTCTGTGGCATCCTAAACATCTCACATTCAAGGTTTCATTCTGTGGCATCATAAACATCTCACATTCAAGGTTTCATTCTGTGGCATCATAAACATCTCACATCCAAGGTTTCATTCTGTGGCATCATAAACATCTCACATCCAAGGTTTCATTCTGTGGCATCATAAACATCTCACATTCAAGGTTTCATTCTGTGGCATCATAAACATCTCACATCCAAGGTTTTAATCTCGTTCTTATACAAATCTCATATCCAAGGTTTTAATCTCGTTCTTATACAAATCTCACATCCAAGGTTTTAATCTCGTTATTATACAAATCTCACATCCAAGGTTTCATTCTGCTGCATCCTAAACATCTCACATTCAAGGTTTCATTCTGTGGCATCCTAAACATCTCACATTCAAGGTTTCATTCTGTGGCATCCTAAACATCTCACATTCAAGCTTTCATTCTCCGGCATCCTAAACATCTCACATTCAAGGTTTCATTCTGTGGCATCCTAAACATCTCACATTCAAGGTTTCATTCTCCGGCATCCTAAACATCTCACATTCAAGGTTTCATTCTACGGCATCATAAACATCTCACATCCACGGTTTTAATCTCGTTCTTATACAAATCTAACATCCAAGGTTTTAATCTCGTTCTTATACAAATCTCACATCCAAGGTTTTAATCTCGTTCTTATACAAATCTCACATCCAAGGTTTTAATCTCGTTCTTATACAAATCTCACATTCAAGGTTTTAATCTCGTTCTTATACAAATGTCACATCCAAGGTTTTAATCTCGTTCTTATACAAATCTCACATTCAAGGTTTTAATCTCGTTCTTATACAAATCTAACATCCAAGGTTTTAATCTCGTTCTTATACAAATCTCCCATTCAAGGTTTTCATCTCGTTCTTATACAAATCTCACATTCAAGGTTTTAATCTCGTTCTTATACAAATCTCACATCCAAGGTTTTAATCTCGTTCTTATACAAATCTCACATCCAAGGTTTTAATCTCGTTCTTATACAAATCTCACATTCAAGGTTTTAATCTCGTTCTTATACAAATCTCACATCCAAGGTTTTAATCTCGTTCTTATACAAATCTCACATCCAAGGTTTTAATCTCGTTCTTATACAAATCTCACATTCAAGGTTTTAATCTCGTTCTTATACAAATCTCACAAATAAGGTTTCATTCTCCGGCATCATGCAAATCTCCAATGTAAGTTTTAATTCATCAGCATCATAAACATTACACATCCAAGGTTTCATTCTCTGGTATTATGCCGGAGAATGAAACCTTGGATGTGAGATGTTTTTAATGCCGTAGAATAAAACTGTGGATGTGAGATGTTTATGATGTCTGAAAACGAAACCTTAGATTTGAGATTTGTATATTGTCGGAGAATGATACATTGGATGTGAGATTTGTATGATGTGGGAGAATGAAACCTTGGATGTGAGATTTGTATAATGACGTGATTGAAACCTTGGATGTGAGATTTGTATATTGTCGGAGAATGAAACCTTGTATGTGAGATTTGTATATTGTCGGAGAATGAAACTTTGTATGTGAGATTTGTATATTGTCGGAGAATGAAACCTTGTATGTGAGATTTGTATATTGTCGGAGAATGAAACCTTGGATGTAAGATATTTAAGATGTGGTATCGACTTGAATGAAGCCGATGTCTGATCTCATCTCTTCGATACTGTCATGTGGTATCGACTTGAGAAAAGTATGTGGATTTTATCACTGATCTGTCAGACTGTCTGTCGTGTTATATTAGACTTGCAGTAAACGATACGACTATATGGTGACTGGTCTTCCTCCCCTGCATCCTCTCATCATTACAGTTATACAAGTATCATGTTAGATTTACTGAAGTCACACAGCTTAGATGTGCATCTCGTGTCTCCATTTATATTACTTTTGTCTTCTAATCCTTACTTGCACTGTATGTGGAAGAAATGTAGCCCAGCGAACATCGCACATTTATCCTATTGTAAGGAAATGTTAGGTAGTTGGGAATACTAGACGTACAATCACTGCCACCGGCGGATCTCATGGAAGAAAGATGAACTAGAAGTATGAGCTAGCCTCCTAGCGTGATGTCGTCACCATTGCTCAACTGCCAGCCTTTCAACATTTGGTGTGTTGGTAGAGTCAATTTGCGATTAATATGTTGGTATTCCACACAGAATGAACTGACTTCTGTTACACAAATCGATGTGGACTTGACGATGTTAGTTGATTAATCCAACGATCGACCGAATGACCCAGACTTGATTAGAGAAACACCCTCCATCAACGGACGTCACTACTGGAACTAACACCCATTGTAGTGAATTCAAATCGAATGATAAAATCAAAGAGACACATCAAAATTTCATTACAGATGTTATCAGAAAACGCCGTTGGTCCTACATCGGGCATGTCCTACGCGCAGACACCAACAAAATACACCACCAATCGCTTGAATGGATACCTACAGGCAAAAGAGCAAGGGGTAGACCAAAAGAAACACCCAGAAGAACAATACTTAGAGAAAGTAATACAACCAATATTCATACTATTCAAGAACTGCACAGAATAGCTTTGAACAGACAGAATTGGAGAGATCTTATCTCTGCCCTATGCCCTAACTTCAGCGCAAAAAGAAAAAGAATGAATGAATGAATTCTACACAAAAAGTTAATCTACAGGAAGAAACAGCAGTTTCCTGGTAGGTATCATTCAATACTTCCATAGATGTCGGGAAAATACCGGCCCACTGGTCGGGTCATGAACGTGAGCGTTGATGCTATACCGGCCCACTGGTCGGGTCATGAACGTGAGCGTTGATGCTATACCGGCCCACTGGTCGGGTCATGAACGTGAGCGTTGATGCTATACCGGTCCACTGGTCGGGTCATGAACGTGAGGGTTGATGCTATACCGGCCCACTGGTCGGGTCATGAACGTGAGCGTTGATGCTATACCGGTCCACTGGTCGGGTCATGAACGTGAGGGTTGATGATATACCGGTCCACTGGTCGGGTCATGAACGTGAGCGTTGATGATATACCGGCCCACTGGTCGGGTCATGAACGTGAGCGTTGATGATATACCGGCCCACTGGTCGGGTCATGAACGTGAGCGTTGATGATATACCGGCCCACTGGTCGGGTCATGAACGTGAGCGTTGATGATATACCGGCCCACTGGGCGGGTCTTGAACGTGAGCGTTGATGCTATACCGGCCCACTGGTCGGGTCATGAACGTGAGCGTTGATGAAATACCGGTCCACTGGTCGGGTCATGAACGTGAGCGTTGATGATATACCGGTCCACTGGTCGGGTCATGAACGTGAGCGTTGATGATATACCGGTCCACTGGTCGGGTCATGAACGTGAGCGTTGATGATATACCGGTCCACTGGTCGGGTCATGAACGTGAGCGTTGATGATATACCGGCCCACTGGTCGGGTCATGAACGTGAGCGTTGATGATATACCGGTCCACTGGTCGGGTCATGAACGTGAGCGTTGATGATATACCGGTCCACTGGGCGGGTCATGAACGTGAGCGTTGATGATATACCGGTCCACTGGTCGGGTCATGAACGTGAGCGTTGATGATATACCGGTCCACTGGTCGGGTCATGAACGTGAGCGTTGATGATATACCGGTCCACTGGTCGGGTCATGAACGTGAGCGTTGATGATATACCGGTCCACTGGTCGGGTCATGAACGTGAGCGTTGATGATATACCGGTCCACTGGTCGGGTCATGAACGTGAGCGTTGATGATATACCGGCCCACTGGTCGGGTCATGAACGTGAGCGTTGATGATATACCGGTCCACTGGTCGGGTCATGAACGTGAGCGTTGATGATATACCGGCCCACTGGTCGGGTCATGAACGTGAGCGTTGATGATATACCGGTCCACTGGTCGGGTCATGAACGTGAGCGTTGATGATATACCGCCCCACTGGGCGGGTCATGAACGTGAGCGTTGATGATATACCGGTCCACTGGTCGGGTCATGAACGTGAGCGTTGATGATATACCGGTCCACTGGTCGGGTCATGAACGTGAGCGTTGATGATATACCGGTCCACTGGTCGGGTCATGAACGTGAGCGTTGATGATATACCGGCCCACTGGGCGGGTCATGAACGTGAGCGTTGATGATATACCGGTCCACTGGTCGGGTCATGAACGTGAGCGTTGATGATATACCGGTCCACTGGTCGGGTCATGAACGTGAGCGTTGATGATATACCGGTCCACTGGTCGGGTCATGAACGTGAGCGTTGATGATATACCGGTCCACTGGTCGGGTCATGAACGTGAGCGTTGATGATATACCGGCCCACTGGGCGGGTCATGAACGTGAGCGTTGATGATATACCGGTCCACTGGTCGGGTCATGAACGTGAGCGTTGATGATATACCGGTCCACTGGTCGGGTCATGAACGTGAGCGTTGATGCTATACCGGCCCACTGGGCGGGTCATGAACGTGAGGGTTGATGATATACCGGCCAACTGGGCGGGTCTTGAACGTGAGCGTTGATGCTATACCGGCCCACTGGTCGGGTCATGAACGTGAGCGTTGATGCTATACCGGCCCACTGGGCGGGTCATGAACGTGAGCGTTGATGCTATACCGGCCCACTGGGCGGGTCATGAACGTGAGCGTTGATGCTATACCGGCCCACTGGGCGGGTCATGAACATAAGCGTTGATGCTATACCGGCCCACTGGTCGGGTCATGAACGTGAGCGGTGATTCTATACAATTGAATCCATGCACCAACTATATACTGTATATTTTTAAACTATATGTTGTATGTTTTCCAACTATATGTTGTATATTTCGCAACTTGTAAACATATGTTGTATACGTCAGAACTTGTAAATGGAGTTGCACATTTCTCATGTGAATGTATATTATATATGTGACAACTTGTGAATGGAAGCCCATGATTAACATAAGGAAAATGTTGACAGTTGGTTATCATTTTATTGTAACAGTCTTGATCTCCTTACACATGAAGTAGTATTTGAAATACTACTTGTGTAGGTAATACTACTTGTGTAGGTAATACTACTTGTGTAGGCAATACTACTGGTGTAGGTAATACTACTTGTGTAGGCAATACTACTTGTGTAGGTAATACTACTTGTGTAGTAATACTACTTGTGTAGGTAATATTAATTATGTTTGTATGTTCTCGCCTACTTCAAAACTACATATTATACTACACCTAAATACAGATTTCTATTTCAGATCTGATATGCCCCGATGACTCTTCTATTTCAGATCTGATATGCCCTGATGACTCTTCTATTTCAGATCTGATATGCCCTGATGACTCTTCTATTTCAGATCCGATATGCCCTGATGACTCTTCTATTTCAGATCCGATATGCCCTGATGACTCTTCTATTTCAGATCTGATATGCCCTGATGACTCTTCTATTTCAGATCCGATATGCCCTGATGACTCTTCTATTTCAGATCCGATATGCCCTGATGACTCTTCTATTTCAGATCCGATATGCCCTGATGAGACTTACGGCCTTTACTGTGAGAATCAATGCAACTGCACTGAGGATGAGGCATGCAGTTTTATCACTGGTGCATGTGCACCAGGATGTCCTAATGGGACGTATGGTTTCAACTGTTCTAAGTCGTGTAGTCCGAACTGTTTATCTGATCGTTGCAACTATTATTCTGGTTCCTGTAGTCCGTGTCGGTATGGCTATTTTGGACATGATTGCCAAACAAGTGAGTATTAATATGAAAGAAATAAACATGTAGAATTCAGTTTGTACGAAATATCATACATCTTAACCTAGGATCTTTGAGGAGTCATACGGTTGTATAAGTTTACAAGAATATAACATATACCAATGGTAGGCACATGATATCTGAACTTTGTGTTAGAGCTCAAGTTACACAAGAATATAACATAAACCAATGGTAGACACATGATATCTGAACTTTGTGTTAGAGCTCAAGTTACTCAAGAATATAACTTAAAACAATGGTAGGCACATGATATCTGAACTTTGTGTTAGAGCTCAAGTTACTCAAGAATATAACTTAAAACAATGGTAGGCACATGATATCTGAACTTTGTGTTAGAGCTCAAGTTACTCAAGAATATAACTTAAAACAATGGTAGGCACATGATATCTGGACTTTGTGTTAGAGCTCAAGTTACTCAAGAATATAACATAAAACAATGGTAGGCACATGATATCTGGACTTTGTGTTAGACCTCAAGTTACTCAAGAATATAACATAAAACAATGGTAGGCACATGATATCTGAACTTTGTGTTAGACCTCAAGTTACACAAGAATATAACATAAATCAATGGTAGGCACATGATATCTGAACTTTGTGTTAGAGCTCAAGTTACTCAAGAATATAACTTAAAACAATGGTAGGCACATGATATCTGGACTTTGTGTTAGAGCTCAAGTTACTCAAGAATATAACATAAAACAATGGTAGGCACATGATATCTGGACTTTGTGTTAGACCTCAAGTTACTCAAGAATATAACATAAAACAATGGTAGGCACATGATATCTGGACTTTGTGTTAGAGCTCAAGTTACTCAAGAATATAACATAAAACAATGGTAGGCACATGATATCTGGACTTTGTGTTAGACCTCAAGTTACTCAAGAATATAACATAAAACAATGGTAGGCACATGATATCTGGACTTTGTGTTAGAGCTCAAGTTACTCAAGAATATAACATAAAACAATGGTAGGCACATGATATCTGGACTTTGTGTTAGACCTCAAGTTACTCAAGAATATAACATAAAACAATGGTAGGCACATGATATCTGAACTTTGTGTTAGACCTCAAGTTACTCAAGAATATAACATAAAACAATGGTAGGCACATGATATCTGGACTTTGTGTTAGACCTCAAGTTACTCAAGAATATAACTTAAAACAATGGTAGGCACATGATATCTGAACTTTGTGTTAGAGCTCAAGTTACTCAAGAATATAACTTAAAACAATGGTAGGCACATGATATCTGAACTTTGTGTTAGACCTCAAGTTACACAAAACAAATGCACATCTATCCAACCAGCACTATTCTTAAATCGCTGTCAGAGACATCTATCCAACCAGCACTATTCTTAAATCGCTGTCAGAGACATCTATCCAACCAGCGCTATTCTTAAATCGCTGTCAGAGACATCTATCCAACCAGCGCTATTCTTAAATCGCTGTCAGAGACATCTATCCAACCAGCGCTATTCTTAAATCGCTGTTAGAGACCATATATTCTTTACGATCCAGTATCACGTGACATTTCTTGTATCAGTTGTCATCTACAACATTCCATGATCCGTCCAGTGGAGTTTTATCTATGATCCGTCTAGTGGAGTTTTATCTATGATCCGTCTAGTGGAGTTTTATCTATGATCCGTCTAGTGGAGTTTTATCCATGATCCATCTAGTGGAGTTTTATCTATGATCCGTCTAGTGGAGTTTTATCTATGATCCGTCTAGTGGAGTTTTATCTATGATCCATCTAGTGGAGTTTTATCTATGATCCATCTAGTGGAGTTTTATCTATGATCCATCTAGTGGAGTTTTATTCATGATCCGTCTAGTGGAGTTTTATTCATGATCCGTCTAGTGGAGTTTTATCTATGATCCGTCTAGTGGAGTTTTATCTATGATCCGTCTAGTGGAGTTTTATCTATGATCCGTCTAGTGGAGTTTTATCTATGATCCGTCTAGTGGAGTTTTATCTATGATCCGTCTAGTGGAGTTTTATCTATGATCCGTCTAGTGGAGTTTTATCCATGATCCGTCTAGTGGAGTTTTATCCATGATCCGTCTAGTGGAGTTTTATCTATGATCCGTCTAGTGGAGTTTTATCTATGATCCGTCTAGTGGAGTTTTATCTATGATCCGTCTAGTGGAGTTTTATCTATGATCCGTCTAGTGGAGTTTTATCTATGATCCGTCTAGTGGAGTTTTATCCATGATCCGTCTAGTGGAGTTTTATCTATGATCCGTCTAGTGGAGTTTTATCTATGATCCGTCTAGTGGAGTTTTATCCATGATCCGTCTAGTGGAGTTTTATCTATGATCCGTCTAGTGGAGTTTTATCTATGATCCGTCTAGTGGAGTTTTATCTATGATCCGTCTAGTGGAGTTTAATCTATGATCCGTCTAGTGGAGTTTTATCTATGATCCGTCTAGTGGAGTTTTATCTATGATCCGTCTAGTGGAGTTTTATCTATGATCCGTCTAGTGGAGTTTTATCTATGATCCGTCTAGTGGAGTTTTATCTATGATCCGTCTAGTGGAGTTTTATCTATGATCCGTCTAGTGGAGTTTTATCCATGATCCGTCTAGTGGAGTTTTATCCATGATCCGTCTAGTGGAGTTTTATCTATGATCCGTCTAGTGGAGTTTTATCTATGATCCGTCTAGTGGAGTTTTATCTATGATCCGTCTAGTGGAGTTTTATCTATGATCCGTCTAGTGGAGTTTTATCTATGATCCGTCTAGTGGAGTTTTATCCATGATCCGTCTAGTGGAGTTTTATCTATGATCCGTCTAGTGGAGTTTTATCTATGATCCGTCTAGTGGAGTTTTATCCATGATCCGTCTAGTGGAGTTTTATCTATGATCCGTCTAGTGGAGTTTTATCTATGATCCGTCTAGTGGAGTTTTATCTATGATCCGTCTAGTGGAGTTTTATCCATGATCCGTCTAGTGGAGTTTTATCTATGATCCGTCTAGTGGAGTTTTATCTATGATCCGTCTAGTGGAGTTTTATCTATGATCCGTCTAGTGGAGTTTTATCCATGATCCGTCTAGTGGAGTTTTATCTATGATCCGTCTAGTGGAGTTTTATCTATGATCCGTCTAGTGGAGTTTTATCCATGATCCGTCTAGTGGAGTTTTATCTATGATCCGTCTAGTGGAGTTTTATCTATGATCCGTCTAGTGGAGTTTTATCTATGATCCGTCTAGTGGAGTTTTATCTATGATCCGTCTAGTGGAGTTTTATCTATGATCCGTCTAGTGGAGTTTTATCCATGATCCGTCTAGTGGAGTTTTATCCATGATCCGTCTAGTGGAGTTTTATCTATGATCCGTCTAGTGGAGTTTTATCTATGATCCGTCTAGTGGAGTTTTATCTATGATCCGCCTAGTGGAGTTGTATCTTTGATCCGTCTAGTGGAGTTTTATCTATGATCCGTCTAGTGGAGTTTTATCTATGATCCGTCTAGTGGAGTTTTATCTATGATCCGTCTAGTGGAGTTTTATCTTTGATCCGTCTAGTGGAGTTTTATCCATGATCCGTCTAGTGGAGTTTTATCTATGATCCGTCTAGTGGAGTTTTATCTATGATCCGCCTAGTGGAGTTTTATCTATGATCCGTCTAGTGGAGTTTTATCTATGATCCGCCTAGTGGAGTTTTATCTATGATCCGTCTAGTGGAGTTTTATCTATGATCCGCCTAGTGGAGTTTTATCTCAGAATCCGTCATTTCATGCATGTAGCTTCTTTAGATCCTTTCAGAGTCCATCTCTTTAATTTCTATAATTCTATGAAAATGTACATTTTAATTTTCAGCCAGTTCATTCCATGTCAGTGTGTCACAATCCACATGCAATCTAGCCACATCTTCATTCCATGTCAGTGTGTCACAATCGCTAATGAAATCTATTTCTGTAACGGGGTGGTATCAGAAACCTATCCTTTTCTTTCTATTTATTTTCACCAATTTGTACCTGGGATGAATAATTTATTAATCTATGTCCTTTCTATGATCTTTATCTAATTACTTCGACTTATTTGTGTTCCGTGTTCCGCGACTTCATTTGTTGTGTGTATACCTTCAGAAATACAGACCAGATTTCTGACTAGATTTCAACATTTATTTACTAATAGTATTAGCAACTGAAAACAATCATGTTATTACAGTATCTCGGTGTTTTAATCATTAGTAGAATCGTGTTATTACAGTATCTCGGTGTTTTAATCATTAGTAGAATCGTTGGATAGGTTGTTCTTAATTTGAGGAATAAATGTATAAACAAGACAACATTATACATTGAGATGACATCAACAACTGATGTGCTTCTTTTAGCAATTTCGATACACAGATAATAATTCACACACAGATAATGGTTCAAACACAGATAATGGTTCAAGCACAGATAATGGTTCAAGCACAGATAATGGTTTAAACACAGATAATGGTTCAAACACAGATAATGGTTCACATACAGATAATGGTTCACACACAGATAATGGTTCACACACAGATAATGGTTCAAACACAGATAATGGTTCAAGCACAGATAATGGTTCAAGCACAGATAATGGTTTAAACACAGATAATGGTTCAAACACAGATAATGGTTCAAACACAGATAATGGTTCACACACAGATAATGGTTCACACACAGATAATGGTTCACACACAGATAATGGTTCACACACAGATAATGGTTCAAACACAGATAATGGTTCACACACAGATAATGGTTCACACACAGATAATGGTTCACACACAGATAATGGTTCACACACAGATAATGGTTCAAACACAGATAATGGTTCACACACAGATAATGGTTCACACACAGATAATGGTTCAAACACAGATAATGGTTCACACACAGATAATGGTTCACACACAGATAATGGTTCACTCACAGATAATGGTTCACACACAGATAATGGTTCACACACAGATAATGGTTCAGATTTTGCTTCTCTAATATTTCTATCTGATGAGCTATTATCTTCCCTAACAATTCAGTTCTAGTAAATATGTACAATAATTGTCTTGTTATCTAAGTTGCGTGTCCCTCATATGAACTTGCATTCGTTGAACGAAATGAACACTCAAGTTCTCTAGGTGGTTTACAGTTGTTTGAGTGTAAGTTCTTCTGGAAACACTGTGATACTTCTATTTATAGATTGTAACCACGTAGTTGTATTGCAGTCATCGTCTGAATTAGTTTTATTCGGCTAAGTGGTTCAGGTTGTTAGTACAAGAAGGATATTCAATTAAGTTATCAGTTTTATCCCTAGTTCATTGAGTATTTCATCAGGTATCGTTTCTGGCTCGATTTGTCGTCTTTAAGTATAGGCTGCAACAGGTTAACCTCAGTTCAACGGCTCAAGTATATGTGTCCATCTGCTTCAGATAACTTCTAGCTGTGTTCATCTCGGGAAGAAAACCTAGCTGTGTTACATCTCGGGAAGAAAACCTAGCTGTGTTACATCTCGGGAAGAAGAAATCTTGATAAGGCTTCTCGATAAAATCTCTTGATTTGATAAGGCATCTTGATAAGGTATCGGTACAATACACGAATCAGTGGACAGGTTTCTACGGAACAAATAGCTAACATAATTAAACGAAACGAAATTCCGATAAAGACACATAAACCGACGCTTCCACTATTCGACACTGCGCGATGAGAGCCCCCAGACCACTCGGCATGCGTGCTACACACTAGGGGAGGTGGATGGCCAGTTAATTTTGCGCAAATCGCTAGATCGATATTTTAAGTTACTACTTTTTAAATTTCCGAGATAGTGCAATAGCATATGAAATGAAAAATTTGGTATGTTGTCACGTGATGTGTCCACTGATTCTTGTATTGTACCACGGTATCTTGGTAAATACACATTCATTGTTATTCTTGTAACCTAATACAATGACGAACAAATTTTGTTTCCTTACTTTCTCTACCTAACTGACTGACTGACTGACTGACTGACTGACTGACTGACTGACTGACTGACTGACTGACTGACTGACTGACTGACTGACATTTAAATTCTGAACCGTAATTGTTGTAGAGAAGAATTGATTTTCTTCCTGAATTCCTGAATTGATTATAGTAGATTTAATATGTTCTTCATTTCTCTGGACCAAGTTTTAGACGTGAGTCTGTGATACACAACTTAAACTCAATTTTGTATTTCACTGACTGTCATAAAGTGCAAGCTCATTTCCTCTGATACATTCTACTCATAGATTCTCTTGATTCTAATCTGTCAACTCTCACTTTTCTATTTTATACTAATATCAGGGGATTCATAATTATCAACAATTCACTCCCTAAACATACATCTGTTCTATCTAAACACACATCTGTTCTATCTAAACACACATCTGTTCTATCTAAACACACATCTGTTCTATCTAAACACACATCTGTTCTATCTAAACACACATCTGTTCAATCTAAACACACATCTGTTCTATCTAAACACACATCTGTTCTATCTAAACACACATCTGTTCTATCTAAACACACATCTGTTCTATCTAAACACACATCTGTTCTATCTAAACACACATCTGTTCTATCTAAACACACATCTGTTCTATCTAAACACACATCTGTTCTATCTAAACACACATATGTTCTATCTAAACACACATCTGTTCAATCTAAACACACATCTGTTCTATCTAAACACACATCTGTTCTATCTAAACACACATCTGTTCTATCTAAACACACATCTGTTCTATCTAAACACACATCTGTTCTATCTAAACACACATCTGTTCAATCTAAACACACATCTGTTCTATCTAAACACACATCTGTTCTATCTAAACACACATCTGTTCAATCTAAACACACATCTGTTCTATCTAAACACACATCTGTTCTATCTAAACACACATCTGTTCTATCTAAACACACATCTGTTCTATCTAAACACACATCTGTTCTATCTAAACACACATCTGTTCTATCTAAACACACATCTGTTCTATCTAAACACACATCTGTTCTATCTAAACACACATCTGTTCAATCTAAACACACATCTGTTCTATCTAAACACACATCTGTTCTATCTAAACACACATCTGTTCTATCTAAACACACATGTGTTCTATCTAAACACACATCTGTTCTATCTAAACACACATGTGTTCTATCTAAACACACATCTGTTCTATCTAAACACACATCTGTTCTATCTAAACACACATCTGTTCTATCTAAACACACATCTGTTCTATCTAAACACACATCTGTTCTATCTAAACACACATCTGTTCTATCTAAACACACATCTGTTCTATCTAAACACACCTCTGTTCTATCTAAACACACATGTGTTCTATCTAAACACACATCTGTTCTATCTAAACACACATCTGTTCTATCTAAACACACATCTGTTCTATCTAAACACACATCTGTTCTATCTAAACACACATCTGTTCTATCTAAACACACATCTGTTCTATCTAAACACACATCTGTTCTATCTAAACACACATCTGTTCTATCTAAACACACATCTGTTCTATCTAAACACACATCTGTTCTATCTAAACACACATCTGTTCTATCTAATCCTAACTGTCCCTGGGTTTACATCTAGATTTGATTGTTTCTAATATATATGTTGTATAACAAGTTGTTCTATAACAGTTGAGTTCTTCTCTGCTATCTAAAATTCTGTTTATCTTTGATGATGGCTTTTTATTCCTATCGGAATGGGCACATTATGTAATTTCAATCATGTAGGAATTACTTCTATCTATCAATCATGTAGGAATTACTTCTATCTATCAATCATGTAGGAATTACTTCTATCTATCAATCATGTAAGTATTACTTCTATCTATCAATCATGTAGGAATTACTTCTATCTATCAATCATGTAGGAATTACTTCTATCTATCAATCATGTAGGAATTACTTCTATCTATCAATCATGTAGGAATTACTTCTATCTATCAATCATGTAGGAATTACTTCTATCTAGCTTCATCAATTTCTCTTCATTTTCCTTTCTATTTTGGTCCTAGTGATTCTAAAGTATCGTTCTGACACATCTAATCTGAAACTTACCTGTGGTTCAGACTATCTAGTAACTGCATCACATTATTGTCCCACACTAGGCCTAACAATATCTAATTATATGTAGACATTTCTCCTTCATTCTGCAACAAAGTATTTACTAGAATTCCTCTTCAACTTTTTATTCCTACAATGAACTGTGGCATCATCTCCATAAGTTTACACACTAAGTTCTTTCTGTCGTTTGTTTACAATAGTTAGGCTAGGTATCAACATCAATGTCCCTTGTCCCTCTATGTTCCTATAGCACAGAGGTTCCCTCTGTGTGTGCCACGGTGCAAGGGGGCGTTACAAAGAGTATCCAGGGGCGTCGCGGCAGTGTTAACAAACGAAAAAAAAATTGAAAAATAGAATGTTATAAAATTGATTGTATTAAACAGCTTTTCTTACACCTTAGTTGTAAGTATAATCAACATTGATTAAACAGCTTTTCTTACACCTTGGTTGTAAGTATAATCAACATTGATTAAACAGCTTTTCTTACACCTTGGTTGTAAGTATAATCAACATTGATTAAACAGCTTTTCTTACACCTTGGTTGTAAGTATAATCAACATTGATTAAACAGCTTTTCTTAGACATTGGTTGTAGGTATAATCAACATTGATTAAACAGCTTTTCTTACACCTTGGTTGTAGGTATAATCAACATTGATTAAACAGCTTTTCTTAGACATTGGTTGTAGGTATAATCAACATTGATTAAACAGCTTTTCTTACACCTTGGCTGTAAGTATTATCAACATTGATTAAACAGCTTTTCTTACACCTTGTTGTAAGTATAATCAACATTGATTTACTCAAAATAAATCTGATCATTTTGTAAATTGACTGTTAAATTTAATGTTAAAATATCTTATAGAAGTTTCACCGGAGTCAATATCACTTGGTCTTATAAAAGGTCTATCGTGTGTAAGTGAGCATGTGTGCTCGGCAGAGCAAACCGGTTGTCAGTGTGTGTGTACGCGCGTGTCTAAGCAAAAGTGCCCACCCACTTTTAGCAAATCAATCATTGTCCTGCTTTTGTGGAATGTACTAGAAGCGCCTAGAACTTTCGTGTACATTGGGAAAAACTCGTATTTCCATATAAAATTGTGCTAGCGTAATGACATGAGTCAGTGTCACTAGACTTGTGCTCAACTAAACTGAGAGTTTGATCGTGAAGTAATTGAGTGACAAGTGTCACTAGACTTGTGCTCAACTAAACTGAGAGTTTGATCGTGAAGTAATTGAGTGACAAGTGTCACTAGACTTGTGCTCAACTAAACTGAGAGTTTGATCGTGAAGTAATTGAGTGACAAGTGTCACTAGACTTGTGCTCAACTAAACTGAGAGTTTGATCGTGAAGTAATTGAGTGACAAGTGTCACTAGACTTGTGCTCAACTAAACTGAGAGTTTGATCGTGAAGTAATTGAGTGACAAGTGTCACTAGACTTGTGCTCAACTAAACTGAGAGTTTGATCGTGAAGTAATTGAGTGACAAGTGTCACTAGACTTGTGCTCAACTAAACTGAGAGTTTGATCGTGAAGTAATTGAGTGACAAGTGTCACTAGACTTGTGCTCAACTAAACTGAGAGTTTGATCGTGAAGTAATTGAGTGACAAGTGTCACTAGACTTGTGCTCAACTAAACTGAGAGTTTGATCGTGAAGTAATTGAGTGACAAGTGTCACTAGACTTGTGCTCAACTAAACTGAGAGTTTGATCGTGAAGTAATTGAGTGACAAGTGTCACTAGACATGTGCTCAACTAAACTGAGAGTTTGATCGTGAAGTAATTGAGTGACAAGTGTCACTAGACTTGTGCTCAACTAAACTGAGAGTTTGATCGTGAAGTAATTGAGTGACAAGTGTCACTAGACTTGTGCTCAACTAAACTGAGAGTTTGATCGTGAAGTAATTGAGTGACAAGTGTCACTAGACTTGTGCTCAACTAAACTGAGAGTTTGATCGTGAAGTAATTGAGTGACAAGTGTCACTAGACTTGTGCTCAACTAAACTGAGAGTTTGATCGTGAAGTAATTGAGTGACAAGTGTCACTAGACTTGTGCTCAACTAAACTGAGAGTTTGATCGTGAAGTAATTGAGTGACAAGTGTCACTAGACTTGTGCTCAACTAAACTGAGAGTTTGATCGTGAAGTAATTGAGTGACAAGTGTCACTAGACTTGTGCTCAACTAAACTGAGAGTTTGATCGTGAAGTAATTGAGTGACAAGTGTCACTAGACTTGTGCTCAACTAAACTGAGAGTTTGATCGTGAAGTAATTGAGTGACAAGTGTCACTAGACTTGTGCTCAACTAAACTGAGAGTTTGATCGTGAAGTAATTGAGTGACAAGTGTCACTAGACTTGTGCTCAACTAAACTGAGAGTTTGATCGTGAAGTAATTGAGTGACAAGTGTCACTAGACTTGTGCTCAACTAAACTGAGAGTTTGATCGTGAAGTAATTGAGTGACAAGTGTCACTAGACATGTGCTCAACTAAACTGAGAGTTTGATCGTGAAGTAATTGAGTGACAAGTGTCACTAGACTTGTGCTCAACTAAACTGAGAGTTTGATCGTGAAGTAATTGAGTGACAAGTGTCACTAGACTTGTGCTCAACTAAACTGAGAGTTTGATCGTGAAGTAATTGAGTGACAAGTGTCACTAGACTTGTGCTCAACTAAACTGAGAGTTTGATCGTGAAGTAATTGAGTGACAAGTGTCACTAGACTTGTGCTCAACTAAACTGAGAGTTTGATCGTGAAGTAATTGAGTGACAAGTGTCACTAGACTTGTGCTCAACTAAACTGAGAGTTTGATCGTGAAGTAATTGAGTGACAAGTGTCACTAGACTTGTGCTCAACTAAACTGAGAGTTTGATCGTGAAGTAATTGAGTGACAAGTGTCACTAGACTTGTGCTCAACTAAACTGAGAGTTTGATCGTGAAGTAATTGAGTGACAAGTGTCACTAGACTTGTGCTCAACTAAACTGAGAGTTTGATCGTGAAGTAATTGAGTGACAAGTGTCACTAGACTTGTGCTCAACTAAACTGAGAGTTTGATCGTGAAGTAATTGAGTGACAAGTGTCACTAGACTTGTGCTCAACTAAACTGAGAGTTTGATCGTGAAGTAATTGAGTGACAAGTGTCACTAGACTTGTGCTCAACTAAACTGAGAGTTTGATCGTGAAGTAATTGAGTGACAAGTGTCACTAGACTTGTGCTCAACTAAACTGAGAGTTTGATCGTGAAGTAATTGAGTGACAAGTGTCACTAGACTTGTGCTCAACTAAACTGAGAGTTTGATCGTGAAGTAATTGAATGACAAGTGTCACTAGACTTGTGCTCAACTAAACTGAGAGTTTGATCGTGAAGTAATTGAGTGACAAGTGAGTTGTGATTGTGTGAATTATGAAGAGGTTTTTAATGTCAATGTCGTCATCGACAAATGAAGATAATTCTTCTGGTTTGGAGAAGGTAGGAGCTATTTTCGAGACTCGTAAAAGTAAATATATAAAGTATTACGAAAGATATTTAGATTATGGGTTTTCTTGTGTGGGTGTCAATGGTGAAGAGCATCCTCAATGTGTTCTTTGTATGAAGGTTTTATCTGTTGAATCTATGCTTCCGAGTAAAAAGGCACTTGCAAACTCTTCACCCAAATATGGTTGGTAAACCAAGGGACTTTTTCACAAGAAAATTAACAGCAGCAGATAAACAAAAGTCTGCATTTTCCAAACATTCTCGTCAACAGGAATGCACTTTTGACATCATATAAAGTGACATGTATAATTGCCCAGTGTGAGAAGCATCATACAATTGCAGAATTGATTTTACCTGCTGCTGTCGATATGGCAAAAATTATGCTCGGGGAGGATGTCGGTAACCAGCTTTTGAAAATACCACTGTCCAATAACACTATCAGTAGGAGAATTTGTGACATAGATGTAGATATTACCGATCAACTTTTAAATGCTCTGACAGGCAAATATTTTGTGATTCAGCTGGATGAGGCAACAGATGGCCACAAAGATGCTCATTTAATCTGTTATGTTAGGTTTGTTGACAAAAACAGTTGTTTGAAGATTTATTATTTTGTCAAGAGATTGAAGAAGGGACAACTGGGAAAGACTTGTTCGAGGTTGTGGACAAGTTTATGACAGAGAATAACATTGACTGTGAAAAATGTGTTGGTGGTTGAGGACAAGTTTATGATAGAGAATAACTTTGACTGGGAAAAATGTGTTGGAGGTTGTGGACAAGTTTATGACAGAGAATAACATTGACTGGGAAAAATGTGTTGGTGTATGTACAGGTGGAGCACGAGCAATGGCAGGCTGTTACCAGGAACTAAAATCACACATTCAGTCACAAGCACCTAACTCTCTTTGGAATCACAGGGAGGCTCTGGCAGCAGAAAATAATTTAGTCGACAAAAAGATTTGGACGACACTTTAAAACTAATGATACAGGCAATAAATTGTATTAGACCCCACAAAGCTACTTTTTACCAAAATGTGTAAAGACATGGGCGCTGAACATTGACATTTTTACAGACTCGTCTTTAAATTCTAGACTCCAGTCTAAATCTTTGATTGATTTTGGGAGCAGTATCCAAGATGAGTATCCAGTAGTAACCAAGAAGGCATTTCGATCATTGTTACCGTTTGCCAGTTGTTACCTGTCTGAATGTGGGTTTCAGCAGTTGCCGTTATGAAATCTAAATATAGAGGTAACCTTAAAATCGAAAATGAAATTCGTGTTTCCCTATCAAAAATAACATCAAGATTCCAGGAATTGATCAAAGATAAACACGCCCATCCCTCTCATTGGGACAGAAAACATTTGTAAAACTCGTATTACTTGTACCCAATTACGTTTAAACTGATTCTCTGTTTCGTATTAATTAATTTTTATTTCTGCTCTCAAAATATTTGTGATTTTCTTTTTTTTTTACTATTAATTTACGTTTTCCTTTTCCTCCTTATTACAATTACTAAAAACAAATTTACCAACAACTATTCACAAATAAACAAAATTAAAGTCTTTAAAAAAAAATCTAAAAGTTAAATTTAGAGATCATAGCATATAGCATTTATTTAAATTGAAGATTTAGACTTAAAATTACCAGGTCTCTGGTTTTGCTCCATATTAAGGGCGCTGCCGGAAAAATTCTGAACGTTAATGGCCCCATGGCTTTAAAAAGTTTAGGATCCCTGCTATAGAAACAACGCTAGCATCATTGCTTTATGGACTCCTGTATGAGATGATTGGACTTACGGTACGTTCCCATAGAAACAACACTAGAATCTTAACTTTATGGCCACATATATGAGATGTTGGGACATACTTTCTCACAGAAACAACACTACAATCATAGCTTTATGGCCACATATATGAGATGTCGGGACATACTTTCCCACAGAAACAACACTACAATCATAGCTTTATGGTCACATATATGAGATGTCGGGACATACTTTCCCACAGAAACAACACTACAATCATAGCTTTATGGCCACATATATGAGATGTCGGGACATACTTTCCCACAGAAACAACACTACAATCAAAGCTTTATGGCCACATATATGAGATGTCGGGACATACTTTCCCACAGAAACAACACTACAATCATAGCTTTATGGCCACATATATGAGATGTCGGGACATACTTTCCCACAGAAACAACACTACAATCATAGCTTTATGGCCACATATATGAGATGTCGGAATATACTTTCCCACCGAAACAACACTACAATCATAGCTTTATGGCCACATATATGAGATGTCGGGACATACTTTCTCACAGAAAAAAAACACTAGAATCACAGAATTATGGACTCCTGTATAAGCTACAAATGGCGTCCAAGATTATTGAGAAAACAAAGTATACAGGTACTGTACAGGCTAATGTGTCCATACATTTATGGAAACAAACAATACATTATGTAACATCGTATGATCGCTTGTAAACGAGTCGTGTTTAAAAAAAATCTCCGCTTACCGGAAGTTCTATGTTATGGTAGCCTAATATTAAAAAGTTGGAATGAAATCACGTGATATGAACACATTAGATGGTAATGAAACAAATTAGAAATATACAGACATGTTTTAAGAGAGTGTAAAAAGAAAGGAATAAAACCTCATTATTCTCTGACAACTTTTGATATCTTCTGTCACTTTCTTTTATTCAGCGTTAACTATAACACTTGATCTTCATTGCAGCCTGTCTGAACGGTACATTCGGAGAGACAGACAAATGCGCAAACTGTTCTATTGGATGCAGTGACGTATGTTCCACAGAAACTGGTGAATGCAGTTGCAAAGAGAGGTATATAGGATCACGTTGTGATGGTAAGTAGATATATGTATACATACACAAGTCACGTGAATGTTTCAAGTTGTATTGTCTTTCAGATGGTCATCTACAGACGGTTGCTCAGTAGGATTATATCAGGCTGTTCATTAGGCAAGGTCACTCAAATATTCCATTGACACGTGGTCCCAATCTTAGTTCTCTCCAATATTCCATACACACATGGTCCCAATCTTAGTTCACTCCAATATTCCATAAACACATGGTCCCAATCTTAGTTCACTCCAATATTCCATAAACACATGGTCCCAATCTTAGTTCACTCCAATATTCCATAAACACATGGTCCCAATCTTAGTTCTCTCCAATATTCCATAAACACATGGTCCCAATCTTAGTTCACTCCAATATTCCATAAACACATGGTCCCAATCATAGTTCTCTCCAATATTCCATACACACATGGTCCCAATCTTAGTTCACTCCAATATTCCATAAACACATGGTCCCAATCTTAGTTCACTCCAATATTCCATAAACACATGGTCCCAATCTTAGTTCTCTCCAATATTCCATAAACACATGGTCCCAATCATAGTTCTCTCCAATATTCCATACACACATGGTCCCAATCTTAGTTCTCTCCAATATTCCATAAACACTTGGTCCCAATCTTAGTTCACTCCAATATTCCATAAACACATGGTCCCAATCTTAGTTCTCTCCAATATTCCATAAACACATGGTCCCAATCTTAGTTCACTCCAATATTCCATAAACACATGGTCCCAATCATAGTTCTCTCCAATATTCCATAAACACATGGTCCCAATCTTAGTTCACTCCAATATTTCATAAACACATGGTCCCAATCTTAGTTCTCTCCAATATTCCATAAACACATGGTCCCAATCTTAGTTCACTCCAATATTTCATAAACACATGGTCCCAATCTTAGTTCTCTCCAATATTCCATAAACACATGGTCCCAATCTTAGTTCTCTCCAATATTCCATAAACACATAGATGTTTGTCCTCAGTTCATTCAAATAGTCCATAGACACCCTCTAATAAGTCGTTGCTATGTTAAATATAGAAGCAATCATTAAAAACGCATCAAAACATGATCTATTTCTATCCTATAATTGTTTTTTACTGTAAGCGATTGTCAAACCACGTGACTGTGTTAACTTGAACGTTTTCACGTTTTCTTGTCGTTCTCTTGTTATATTCAAATTTTACATCATTCACGTGCAAAACAGCAAATTGTTGAATTCTAGCCATATTACTAGTCGAATGTCTCCAAAAGAAGTGTGTTTTTGTGTTTACCTCGACTTTCAAATTCAATTGATGCATCTGCGCGACCACTTCTTAACAGCAATTCAGAAAGCAGCTCTGAGCACCTGGTACTAAATATAGAAGCAATCACGGTGCGATGGAGACTTCACTCAGTTGGCTTGAAAAACAGACGTCCCAGCATTCGTAGAATTCTTACTAGAAGTCACCGGGCCTATAGTACCCTTACTAGACGTAACCGGGCCTATAGTACCCTTACTAGACGTCACCGGGCCTATAGTACCCTTACTAGACGTCACCGGGCCTATAGTACCCTTACTAGACGTCACCGGGCTTATAGTACCCTTTCTAGACGTCACCGGGCCTACAGTACCCTTACTAGACGTCACCGGGCCTATAGTACCCTTTCTAGACGTCACCGGGCCTATAGTACCCTTACTAGACGTCACCGGGCCTATAGTACCCTTACTAGACGTCACCGGGCTTATAGTACCCTTTCTAGACGTCACCGGGCCTACAGTACCCTTACTAGACGTCACCGGACCTATAGTACCCTTTCTAGACGTCACTGGGCATATAGTACCCTTTCTAGACGTCACCGGGCCTATAGTACCCTTACTAGACGTCACCGGGCTTATAGTACCCTTTCTAGACGTCACCGGGCCTACAGTACCCTTACTAGACGTCACCGGGTCTATAGTACCCTTTCTAGACGTCACCGGGCCTACAGTACCCTTACTAGACGTCACCGGACCTATAGTACCCTTTCTAGACGTCACCGGGCCTACAGTACCCTTACTAGACGTCACCGGGTCTATAGTACCCTTTCTAGACGTCACTGGGCATATAGTACCCTTACTAGACGTCACCGGGCCTATAGTACCCTTACTAGACGTCACCGGGCCAATATACTCGCTTCGACTCAACACAATATTTGTCGGCCAAGGACAGAATGGAGATGAACAATGTTCTCTGATGAAAGAGCCAGTTTAATATGTCCTTTGCAGATCAGAGAATTCACATGTGGTGTCGTCCTGGAGAATGATTTGTGGGTGCGTGTGTAGTCCAGCATGACAGGTATGGAGGAGGAAGCGTACATGTGTGGGGTTGGATTCTGGTCACCGTAACTCCTGCACATTTTCAGAGTTGCAGTTACATCTGATATTTACGTTAACCAAGTACTAGGACATATTGTAGTGTCTTTCTTCCAAAATTATCCAGATCTAAGAATCTTCCTGCAAGATAACGCTAGACCTCACACAGCAAACATTACCAGGAAGTTCTTAGCTCAGTAAACTTTCTTTGTACAGGATTGTCCTGCAATCTCTCCTGACAAATCCGATTGAGTAAGAGTGGAATGACCTGAACAGAAGGGCCCGTCACCGACATGTTATCAGCCATGCTCATGATCCTGAGCACTCATCACAGAATGGGATCTCATACCAGAAATATTTTGTCAGACAACATGCAATAGTATGACAAGCCGGTGCCAAACTTGTATTGATGTTTCCGGCAATCATACACGGCATTAATGATGTGCCTGATTTACTGACGGTGACTGTCAGGTTGTTTATTTTATCTTTAGTATAGACAACAGCTTCATAGTGACGGTCCTGAATTTGTTCACGTGTTAGAAAAATACATATTTGGGTCTGTAAATGGATCAGATCTGTAAATTGACATGTTTTTTGCATTTTAAATACGGCAAAAAAAAAACAACAACATTGCTACGCTTAAAACAAAGTGATGCGTTTTTAATGATTGCTGGTAAATGTTCTTGTTGTTGATGAGAACGAAATACAAGTTTCACATGTATGTATTGCAGGCATTTCCACATGATCTTCTTTCTTTGATTAAATGTGTCTATATCTGTAAACAAAGCTAGCATGGTTTGGACATGTATGCAGCCATAATTCCTTGTCAAAATAGCACAGAATGGATTCGAAGAAGGAGGGGGCGTGGGAGAAGACGAGGAAACCAATTAAAGACATGGACAGACAATATAAATGAATGGACAGGGCAATATCTTTCCTCACTATTCGTGGGCTCTGTGTGCTAAAGCATCCAATGTTGTACTCCTACTGCCCTGAATCATCCAATGTTGTACTCCTACTGCCCTGAAACATCCAATGTTGTACTCCTACTGCCCTGAAACATCCAATGTTGTACTCCTACTGCCCTGAATCATCCAATGTTGTACTCCTACTGCCCTGAAACATCCAATGTTGTACTCCTACTGCCCTGAAACATCCAATGTTGTACTCCTACTGCCCTGAATCATCCAATGTTGTACTCCTACTGCCCTGAAACATCCAATGTTGTACTCCTACTGCCCTGAAGCCTCCAATGTTGTACTCCTACTGCCCTGAAGCATCCAATGTTGTACTCCTACTGCCCTGAAGCATCCAATGTTGTACTCCTACTGCCCTGAATCATCCAATGTTGTACTCCTACTGCCCTGAAACATCCAATGTTGTACTCCTACTGCCCTGAAGCCTCCAATGTTGTACTCCTACTGCCCTGAAACATCCAATGTTGTACCCCTACTGCCCTGAAACATCCAATGTTGTACTCCTACTGCCCTGAAACATCCAATGTTGTACTCCTACTGCCCTGAAGCATCCAATGTTGTACTCCTACTGCCCTGAAGGGTTACGGGATTTTATATGGATATGTGTAATTGTATCTCTTGAATAAACATGGCATTGGTTTTGTGAAGCTCAAACAGAGAACTTTGATTCATTTGTTGGTTAATTTAGAAATTATATTTGTCTCAGCAGCTTAATTCTATTTGAAGTCTATATTTCTAACTTTGATTCTGTCTCAACGTCTCATAATAAAGACATTCTTGAAGTATATATTATACAAGTCTGTGTTACATGTACACATGGATGTGTTGACCGTCCACATGTGCACATGGATGTGTTGACCGTCCACATGTGCACATGGATGTGTTGACTGTCCACATGTACACATGGATGTGTTGACCGTCCACATGTACACATGGATGTGTTGACCGTCCACATGTACACATGGATGTGTTGACCGTCCACATGTGCACATGGATGTGTTGACTGTCCACATGTACACATGGATGTGTTGACCGTCCACATGTACACATGGATGTGTTTACCGTCCACATGTGCACATGGATGTGTTGACCGTCCACATGTACACATGGATGTGTTGACCGTCCACATGTACACATGGATGTGTTGGTAATCGTATGTTTTGTGTAATTTTGACTTGACAGTCGGTTGTGTTCTGCTCTCTGGAATAGAAATGTAGCCATTTCTGTTATGTTCATAATTTCATAGTCATCTTGTGTTAGTATTTGTCATGCTACATAACTATACTGTTGTTGGTGAGAACTGAAGTGTCACGTGTCTTGTCTTACTCTGTACATAAATAACTATTTTCATCTCAGACTTGACATGTATTTCCCTAACATTTTCTTGTTCCTATTATCTTATACACAAATTAAATTCTTGACTTATTATCAATGTCCGTTACTCATATTTGTTTTAATGTACTTTTTAAAATACACTATCATTATGTTGCTTGTAGATTGCATGCCTGGTGCATTTGGGCCTAAGAAGAACTGTATAAGTTGTTCTAAAGGCTGCTCAGATTACTGCAACACCACAACTGGATATTGCACTTGTAGGACAGGTTATGATTTACTGAATTGTACAGGTATGTTAGACAAATAGAAGATTAGGGTTAGGGTTAGGGTTAGTCAGAAGAATATTATCTTATTTACTTTAAATTATCTAATATAAAGGCTCTTATTGGTTCCACAACCTTGTACTAATTGACACGTTAATGTTGTTAGTCAACATGACACTCATTGGTTCCACAACCTTGTACTAATTGTCACGTTAATGTTGTTAGTCAACATGACACTTATTGGTTCCACAACCTTGTACTAATTGACACGTTAATGTTGTTAGTCAACATGACACTTATTGGTTCCACAACCTTGTACTAATTGACACGTTATTTTTGCGGAAACAGGGGTTTGGTGCAAGTAAAGTATAAGTCTTCACTGCGACATTTTTTTCTAGTTTCGAAGTATTTCCTAATCTTTGTATTGTTATTGCCATGCACAGCGCTAGTGTTGTATGATTGAGTTTGGAATATAATAAGTATTTAAAATTAAGTAATATTTATTGAAAACGATTGCATTAGAATTAGTGTTTACGGTTAGAGGTTAAGGA
The DNA here is from genome assembly GCA_034231615.1 of Meghimatium bilineatum. Taxonomy (NCBI): domain Eukaryota; kingdom Metazoa; phylum Mollusca; class Gastropoda; order Stylommatophora; family Philomycidae; genus Meghimatium; species Meghimatium bilineatum. The sequence goes on from CM067302.1 coordinate 24,305,701, forward strand.
TTAGAATTATTTTTTAGCATTTGGAATTAGGTAAATTATTATTATATACAATGGCGGGAAGATATAACGGACATGCGCGGTAGTATACATTAAGATATACAAAAATAGATAGGTGTGTTACCAAAATAAAACATAAAACAACCTAACAACGAGATACAGGAACATACGACGTTTCGACTAAAAAGCCTTCATCAGGGCAAACAAACGACCACAATAAAACAAATCTTACACGGAGGAGGATAATAGTAGATAGGTAATGGAGGAAGCAAAGATGTGGAAGCATGACAGGTGAGAAAAACGTATGGGGAGAAGTTAGTAGTAAGAAGGGTGGAGAAAGTAGACTGAAGAAAGTGAGATGGACAAAGGATAAGCTATGGTAGCAAGTAAATTAAAAGTAAATTAAAAATACTTACCTCAAAAGTGGCAACAGAGAATGAATGCTACAGACAAGTAATCATAATGTAAGGGAAGCGTAAAATGAGATGGTACGAGGTATCAGGTGGGGGGGGGGAGAGAGAGGAGAGAGAAAGAGGCCAAAAAAGGCAGGAAGGAACGAGGAAAAGCAAACAGCAGGAAAATAATATGAGCAGATAATGGTGATATATGCGAATAACTGAGTGCAATAACTTAACTGATGCAGCGACTGGTCACAGTTCCTTCCATCTGAATGATCACACACATTATGACAACAAAGTAAAAATGGACAATATTAGCAGTCGGAAAGAACAGGCATGGCACGTGTTGGTAGATGTGATCTTATTTGGTGCATACTTTCGTTATAAATTTATATATGGAGAAGAAAGCGTGTGAGGTCGAATGATATATTATTAATTGAAACGATTGCATTAGAATTCGTGTCTAGGGTTAGGGGTTAAGGATTACAGTTAGTTTTTAGCATTTAGAATTAGGGTAAATAATTAGTAGGGCCTAAATAGAATAGAGAGAATATTCATACAGTTCGTTTCTGGAATTAAAAAAAGTGTATCCCGCAGAGAATGCAGAATAAGATTTTCCGCTTTAAACGCCATAAGTCAATGATGGAATAGCACATGAGTTGAATAGTTTTAACTTGGTGTTTCTTCTCATGTCTTTGGATTTCCAGATACTGGTTAGTTTAGTGAATGTACTTGTTGTGACTGCTATGTGTGTATTTCTGTCTTTGATTGCATCCCCGTGTGCAGACATTCTGGTACGCAAGTAAGTCAAGGTGGAGACTTTTTCTAGTATTTGGTTGTTTGTAAACTGCTAAAGCACCCAATGTCGCAGACTTGCTCATATCCCAGGCAATCCACCAATTCTTGATGTTCCTAAGCACGGACTGAGTGTTTCTAATCACTACAACTTCCAATATTTGCAATGATGGAAATCCATTTTAGTGTCACTGTAATTGTTTCAATTTCCATTCTCATGTTAGAGGTTATTGCTGTATAAGCACTATTGTCATCCACAGCAACTTTAACCCCCACCTCTTAACATTCAAGCCCCACGCGGACGTTTTACCAGGAATCATAGAAAGATACTGCATATGTAACCACATCATCTGGGCTATCACACAGAGCAACGGAGATTGTTCTACTTTCACATTGTACCATGTTCTACTTTCACATTGTACCATGTTCTACTTTCACATTGTACCATGTTCTACTTTCACATTGTACCATGTTCTACTTTCACATTGTACCATGTTCTACTTTCACATTGTACCATGTTCTACTTTCACATTGTACCATGTTCTACTTTCACATTGTACCATGTTCTACTTTCACATTGTACCATGTTCTACTTTCACATTGTACCATGTTCTACTTTCACATTGTACCATGTTCTACTTTCACATTGTACCATGTTCTACTTTCACATTGTACCATGTTCTACTTTCACATTGTACCATGTTCTACTTTCACATTGTACCATGTTCTACTTTCACATTGTACCATGTTCTACTTTCACATTGTACCATGTTCTACTTTCACATTGTACCATGTTCTACTTTCACATTGTACCATGTTCTGCTTTCACATTGTACCATGTTCTGCACTGTCTGCCCAGAGTAGTCATGACCTGCATATAGTTTTTAGATGTCTCCACCCCCCCCCTCCCAACTCTCTCTCTCGGCATGCCTCTCCTTTAAGTATAAAATCAATTGTCTTTCAATCAATCAAGTGATATGCAGAATCAATCAATCAAGTGATATGCAGAATCAATCAATCAAGTGATATGCAGAATGGCGTAGGCGATCATGTTTCTCCACAACTCTCTGTCTCTTGTGTTGTTAATAAGCTCGGTTGGTGAACTTCTACTGTGCCACAATACTTGTCCATCTAGCAACTCCTCTCTGTGTCGTCCCCTATAACTTCTCCCCTTGATCTTTCCATTGGTTATTAAGTTTTCACTCAATTGTGTTAACTTGGTGCAATAATTGCTTGTGCTTGCGCTATCCGCGACATTCCCCTGTTAAGTCTGGAACCCTTGAGATCCATAACGCAGTGAGTGCTATTTGTTATTTACAACTCGCATGTGGGTGGGCCGTTATCTTGTCTTGTTATTTACAACTCGCATGTGGGTGGGCCTATATCTTGTCTTGTTATTTACAACTCGCATGTGGGTGGGCCTATATCTTGTCTTGTTATTTACAACTCGCATGCTGGTGGGCCGTTATCTTGTCTTGTTATTTACAACTCGCATGTGGGTGGGCCTATATCTTGTCTTGATATTTACAACTCGCATGTGGGTGGGCCGTTATCTTGTCTTGTTATTTATAACTCGCATGTGGGTGGGCCATTATCTTGTCTTGTTATTTACAACTCGCATGTGGG